>PYAF01001306.1:143968-199908 GCA_007407185.1 Glycine tomentella | reverse complement strand
AACTATTTCTACAATATCAATTATCTATGTCACCAACTATGTCACTTAAACCTAGGTCATACATTACCTAACTAATTAACGAAAATCTACCTCATAATCCACGTAATTAACCAATAATATTTGAGCATAATATCACTTACTTGGTGTAGAGCTTTACAATTGCTATAATCAACCATTCAACATCCACAACTTTGGCAAAATTCAAGTGGGCTGAGGGGGTTGATTTATAGAAATTGGGGGGCTGAATCACGTCCCTGCATGACGTGTTCAATCACGTCCATGCAGGACGTGTTTGCGTCTAAGTTGCGCCTTCAGGGGACGTATTTGAGTCCCATTCACGTCGCCGCAGGACGTGTTTTAACACGTCTTATCTCGACGTGTTTTAACACGTTCCAGCCAAACGCGAATGACAGCAGCAGATTTGTAATATCATTTACAAACGCATTATTTTCGTATTTTTTTATTAAAATGGCATTATTTTAATTTTTTTGCCATATTTGTTTGTACTCTTACGTTTTTCAAAATAAGCATTTGCGAGCGTCAATTATCTATACTAAAGTCTATAAAGTTTGAGTCAGTTGTTTGTATTTTTACTTTTCCAAATAAGCATGTGTGATTTTAGAATATCGACAGACTTAGAATTGTTGGTAGAGTTATTTGTCTATTTGTAAGCTTTAAGAGAGGAAAAAAAGAAATAAAACTTATGTGTTTATAAAAAACAAAAATAAAAATAAAACTTGTGTGTTTATAAAAGTTATGGATTTTTAAACTTCTCTTTCTTCTGAAAAAAAAAACGGGTAACTAAAATTAAATTGGCATGATTATGATTATTCGTATGCAAAACTTTCATATTGACCCGTCAATATGTAATAAATCGAAGGTGATGAATTCGATTTCCAAAAGTGTAAGTTTGAAAAAAACTTGGGGACTCAGCAGCTCAGTGCAGAGTTTTCAAAATGACCTATAAGTAGATAAATATTAAATAGGTCGGCCTTAAAAGACAAAGAAAGCTGATTTATGGTATGTCATTTTTCTTTTCCATGCACTATTCATTTTCATCATTCATACTTTTCAGTGTTCACAAATGCTTCTATCATTTCAAAGCCGGATCATAATTCATAAGAAACCACAACATCTTACTAGTTTCAGTTGTTTATATCTTCTGTTTTTTGACAGAGACCTTATATCTTTTACTATCTTCGTTAACTGGAAAAATCTTCAATAGATCTAAATTCGTATATAAGTTAATGTGAGAATGACATGTCATGTCAATAGCCTAATATATTAGGTGGAACTTTATAATTTGAGAAAACATTTGATCTCAGATTTGACGTAATACAATCAAACTGGATGGATGATATTCACAAGAAGAACATCTAATATAATTAAAAATAATTATATTAATCGGTCTAAATGAGATAATGCTTTAATTTTAGAAAAGACAATTCAAACCAATGAGAATTAAATGATAAAATTTTGCATCCATTCCATGAATCATAAACACGGACTATCATAAAGTAAACCGGCAAATTATATAATGATTGAAATTTTAGTTTATGTAATATTTGTTTTAGTATAGGGTTATGCACTCATAATTTAAAATAGTTTTATTTTATTAATCAATTACAAATTATTGTTGGTATGAAAATGTAAAATAGTTTTATTTGAAATAGTTATTATACAAATTAACAAATTTACTTGTTAAAAAGTATTATTTTTCTCATTAATTCATTTAGTTTTTATTATGTTAAACATTTTTTATTTTTTATTTTTTAAACAATATAACCTAAGTTTACTTATATTTTGAGTTTTGATAGAATATATCAAATTAAAATATATTTTTTGAAATTTATATTTTAACATTATTGTATTTATTTAATTGCAATAAAATTTAATTTACACACGCATGTTAAAAAAATGATGTATCTTATTAAGTGAGTCTAGTTTAGTTGGTTGAGTAAGATGCATAGATATTATAAATCCCTTAATGTTAGTGTTTGATTTCTACATATAAAAAATAAAAAATGATGTATCTTGATTCAAATCATTTTTGTATAATTTTCCTCAATGTTAAATTCTATACCTCTTTAATTTATTATATTATTTCCTTTAATTTATCTTGTTTGTAAATTTTACCAGCAATGCAACGTACAATAAAGAAACTGCTGTGACAAAAATCATGCTATCTACAAAATAATAATGTTATCTTTCTTTATTTTTTCTCTCAAATTTCTCTTCAAGCTAGGTATCACAAATTCTAGAGAAACAATGACAAAAGAAGGAAAATATGCTTAAATTAATTTGTTCTATCATTTGGAACTCGTATGAAATGATAGTAGACTGCTTTATTTATTCAAAACAAGAGATATTCTTGTTCTTGGATGAGCACAAACCTAACATCTCATCCTTACCTACAACCAATAGAAAATTAACAAGTAATTAATATAAAGAAAAAATATTTATGGTTTATTAAAATTTACCTAATTCCTTTTAATAAAGAAATGAGACAATTTATTTCCTTAAATAACGATTTGGTCATGTGAAGATATATTAAATATTTATATAATAAAAATTTAATTTTTCTTGTTATTTTTTGTTTAAGTGAAATAAAATATGTAACTAACTAATTAAACCAGAAATTTTATAAATATATTTTATATGCATTTTATTATTATTATTATTATTATTATTATTATTATTATTATTATAGGTCTGTTAAACTTAAAAAAATAATTTCTGCTGATTATATATGATATAGTTTAGAAAATATATTTAAAAATAAAAACTAAAAAAGAGTTGCATAAGAAAAATGGATGGGTCACATGCCGTCTAAAAACATCAAGAGTTTTAGTTTAAAAAAAAAGTCAAGATGAATAGGTTGGACTCCTTTAGTTTTACTTAAAAAAAAATTAAATATATTTAAAATACATATAAAGTATATTTATAAAAAAATTCCTTTAGTTAGTTATATACAAAAGATAACAAAAAAATTGAATTGTTTTTATTATATAAATATTTAATATATCTCTATATGATCAAATCATTATTTAAGGAAATAAATTATATTAGTTTCTTAATAAAAAATAAGATTAATTTTAATAAATGATAAATATTTTTTATACTTTATTAATTGTTAAATTTTTATTGATTGTGTGCAATATAAATTTTTCTCTTTTTTCTCTTTTTCTAAAATTTTAAAATAAGATATATCATTAAAAAAATAAAAAAACTCTACTAAAAATTAATTAAATAATAATTTAAGATCTTTATTTGAGATCTATATATATTTTCGTCTCCCTTTCCTAACAAACCTGGAGTCTGTTGTGCCACTGCTTGTAAGTTTGTAATGGTTTACCTTTGCGCCAACCTTGGCATTTACCAAGTTGCCAACGCTGTTTGGTAGGGGCCACAATTAATTAATTAACCTTTAACCTGCCCAATATCATTATTATTGGTACTAGAAAAAAGCAGTAGAGATATGAAAGATCAAAGGAGGAAAGACAGGCTGCGGTTCGAATCCCAACCTAAAAATAGTTATAATACATAAAAAAATATTATTATTTTAAATATTCTATCATTATTTTTATTTTTCTTTCTATTACATTCTGTCAAACTTGTATATTTTTCTCTCTTTGGGTATTTAATGAATGTTAGAAGTATTCATGTAACCTTTTTTTTCTGATAAAAAAAAACTAGAAAAAGCAGTCTCATGAGTTATTTTTATGAGAAAAAGCAGTCTCTGTGGGTGATCACCCAGAGAGTTAGACTCGCAATTGCGACGAAAGTGAATGAATCATTACACAACACATAACAAACCTATTTCTCATAAACATATCGTTATTGCAAACTTATTACTCGAAAAAAAATTCTCTCAACTCCCTTCTTATCTTTGAAGCTAATTCAATGCTTGCTTCCACATTGACAACAGAGGTTAGCAGAAACAATAATATATTTGCTACTCCCTCTATTTCAGTTTATATGACATTTAAAATTATGATACACATATTAAGAAATACAATTAATTTTTCAAATTTCATATAAAATATTTATATATAATTTCCTAATATATCATTTATCTCTCTAATAACTATTCATTTACTCGTACTACTATACAATACTCCCATTAAGTGTAACAGATTCTCATAATAAATGTTCATGTTGCACCTTTCATCTTCAGTACTCAGCACATAATTGTTGGTCGTCGCTTTAGTTTCTTCTGTATGTACTCCCAATAAAATTCATTAAATTTGGACAATAAACTTGAATAAAGCAGGATTGAAGCTTACTCGATCACTAAAATGAAAATTAAATTGGCTCTCAAACATTTTTAAATGAAAATTTGCATACCACCAAATTAATTTTAGTTCTTCCCCCGAAAATTTTCAATCTACCTAATAGTTCCCCTATATATATTTAGATTCTTAACTTGAAAATCTCATCTTTATCAACATGGCTTCAAAACATATAGTTCCATTACTTGATATAGATTTGAACGCGAAATTCACTCATTCAGAAATTGATAATGAAGATTCTCAACAGTAAAATACCAAAGAATCTCATCTTCTATTGCCAGATTTAAATATCAGCGTAGCAGAAATTACTGTTGTTGTTGATCTTAATGTTATTCTGAATTCTTCGGCTACAGATCAATTTTCATTTAATTTAAACATGCAACCAAATTGCTGATTCTGACGGAGACTTAAATGAAAACTCTTCAATGCATATTGGTATACGTAAAATGGAGAAACTTTTTATTGTTATTGTTAGTATTTTTTAATTTTTATTATTTTATATTTTAGATTGTGGAGTATGTTAATTGGTAGTATGTTTTTAATATATAGGTGCATTATCACTATAGTATTAGTAACGTGAACTAATTCTCTTAACTGTTTAATAGGTATTTTATCACTATATCAGTAATGTGTAGTAAATTTATAACGTGAAGTACTTTTATAACATGGAGTAGTTTTTTAGTGTGTATTAGTACTTTCTGAAGTTATATTTTTCTGTACATGCAGTATGTTTTTATTGTGTGATATTTCTATTTAACTTTCATATTTTAATTAGTGGTAGATGATGAACCATATGAAGAGAATGATGAAGAGGAAAATGCACATAAAGATATCCAAGTGGAATTTGGTAACATATCTTCCATTCCATTTTTTGTTACGTATTTTGTTATTCTTTTCTACATTATTTAAGCTATAATTTATCTAATATAATGTTTTTCTTGCCTACAGATGAAAATAGTAACGATGGCATAACTAATTTGGAACCATCAGAAGTATCAAGGAGAATAATTTTGTCTAATACCAAAAGAAGAATCATATATGAAGCTTTATTAGAGAAGACTATTGATGGAAAATTAAAAAAAGGGTGACCAAATTAGTGGCATCACAATTTTCAGTTCCTATATGTATTGTTCAACTTATTTGGAAACTTGCTGAAAATAAAGGAGTACATGCTGACGTGTCCTATATAAGGGTAGGAAAATGTGGTCGTAAGAAAATTCAAGTTGACTTTGGTCGTGTTCGTGAGATTGCTTTGCATCAAAGGACAACTATTAGGTCTCTTGCCTGTGCATTGAACACGAGTACGGGAACAATTCATAGAAGTCTAAAGTCAAGAGAGATACGAAGACACTCAAATGCTATAAAACCTTCTTTGACCGAAGAAAACAAAAGAGCTAGATTACGATTTTGCATATCAATGCTTGATAGTGCTAGCATACCACAAGATGCAACTTTTTTGGGGATGTATAACATCATTCACATTGACGAAAAGTGATTCTATTGACAAAAAAGTCTAAGAATTTTTACTTTGTAACACCCCGTATACATCCGGTGTATTATCAGTTACTTAATCAGATTAGTGCGATAAATAATTTAATTAAAACCCATGGAAGCGATTTCAAAATCATATTTCTTGATTCATTATGTATGATACGTAACCTCAAATAATTACACGAATTCTAATACACTATAGCCAGCCTCATCGATCCAAATAACATAAGAACGACAGATACATCAATAATATCTATACAAATATATCACGAGAATAAACCACATGTATTAACATATACATCATCAAAGACACTCATTGTGTTTATACCGAAGAATAAGCACCAAGTGCCACAATCTCATGGATCACTTCCTCACACGAAGGTACAAAATATAGAATATTAGTACATCATGATCCATACAAGACTCAAAATATATGCACACGCATATCTTCCCTCGCAAGGGTACAAAACAACATCATATACAAAAAGTAATGAGCCACAATGCTCTCAAAATACTGGCCAAGCAGCTATACAATGGTTATCCCTACTGGGGTTTCCCGCCCTGGAAACTATCATCTCTGCCAGAAGCATCACCTATAAAACAACATCCCTAACAGGGATGAGATACAATCTCAGTAAGCTTAGGGCTCTTGGAGGCTTCTCCTCCTCCCTGGCTCACTTCCATGATAACATATTATCAAAGGCATCACAAACACCAGGCCTCCTGGCCCTCACAACAAATACATAGTCATCCTCTAGCTCTAATGTATATCCGCAGTACTACGCCCGCCAAAGATGCATCATCATCAGTATCTGGGACTCTCAGTCCCCAGTGTGAGGCCGGAACTCACACCTGTGTCATCCCATCGGGAGCTACCCCTTTACACATGGATGCACGTATATGGAACCTCCGAGAATAAGGTTCAACCGCGACGGGACCACTTATCTCTTGGTCTTAAGGGATCATCCTCACCCTTTATGTGAGCAAACCAAACTAGGAGTAGCGCTCTACTCCTAGGGAGATCCATATCTATCTAACTGGCCACAAGATCTATTCAAAAGGCAACCATACACACAAAGCATAGAATCATGCATACATATTATCATGAGGAAAGCTGTAACAACCAATTCAATGCATATGAATCATGTATGCAACCATCACTCCCTCGGAGTGTGGTGGAACTCAAGCAGTGGGAAAACTCTCAAGAACCACGAACTTACCTGGCAAAGCCGTGCTCTGTTGTTCAATCCCTGAACTTTGGTCTCCGTCACTGACACCCTCGGTTTCATGCCCTATACAAAGGCACACAAGCAAGAATCAACAACCATCATATCCGCACAAGGCATTTAATCATACCAAAACACACGGAAAACAAAATTTTCTGCATAAACTTATGCAGATTTTGTACCCACTTAGAAAAATCATAAATCCTTGTAGGAAGCTCCTAAAATCAAGGGAATTTATAGCCATCTAGATCTATCTCTCATCTTTCAAATAAAGCTGGTTTCATCCAATTTAATAAACCACATCCTCTGTAGCAATTAAAATACCAGAACTATCACGCACTAAAATAATGCTGACAGCAACATAACAGTCCAACCAGCCATTTTCAAACGCCCGCCAACACCAGTATACTCATCCAAATGACCTTCGCTTTTACAGGTATAAAGTACACATACACATATTTCTATTGCCACTGAAAGCACTCAATTTGGATCATCCTAGACTGATTTGGATCATCCAAGGCTGACCAGATTGGTGTTCTTTGCTGTCATGAACATGCATGTATGATTCATGCATGGAACACCATTTCAACCTTAAAGCAACTTCTACACACTCTAAAACATACTTTAAAACTGTCTCACCCTCTCAATACTCAACATTTATCAATCTCACTCTAAACCCTAACCCTAACCTTAAGAATCAAGGGGAAATAGGAGGAGATTACCAACCTTAGAGTTTAATTGATCAAATTGGAGGGTGGACCAGCTCTCTATGGCTTCCAATTTCGGTCAAGCAGCTCCGAACGAAGGTGGGCAGATTTAAGCTCCACTCTTTTCCTCAAATCACTCACCACCAAAGCTCAACAACAACAAAGGACATACTTCATGATTCCAGCCACTAATCAAGAAGGAGTGGCACGAAATGCAACTTGGGTGAGGAGAAAATCAGAGAAGAAGAAAGAAAAAGAGAAAATGAAGGAGAAATGTGGTCTGCCAACTCTCAACATGAAACCGGGGGGGGGGGATGCATCCAACAATTACTTAGTACACCCTTACCTCTAACAAAGACCAAACTATCGTCCCTTTCGTTAATCCTTTTAATTATGCAAATATCACCAAAAATTACATTAATTATAGTTAGTGATATTACATACTTGCTACATGGTGAACAAGATCCATCACGCTTTTGTAAAAGCAAAAACTTCATTGGAAAAGTCATGTTTTTAGTTGTCACAACTCGTCCAAGATTTAATGTGCAAGGAAATGAACTCTTAGATGGAAAATTGGTGTATTTCCTCTCGTCGTACAAGAGCCAGCTAAAAAGACTAGTGTTAATAGAATTGCGAGCACACTCGAGACCAAACCAATGCAATCAATTGGGAAAGAAGTTATAAGGAAATTTTTGCTCAAGTCTTACCTGCCATTAAGGAAAAATGGACAAGAGAAGAAATTGGTCATCCAATATTTATTCAACAAGATAATGCAAGAAGACACATTGATTCTGAAGATGAAGAATTTTGTCAAGTAGCACTGCAAGATGGGTTTGATATTCGTTTGATGCGTCAACAACAAACTCTCCATATTTAAATGTTTTAGATATTGGTTTTTTTAGTGCAATCCAATCTTTACAACATAAGGAGTCACCTAAATCTATTGATGAGCTAGTGGGTGCGGTTAAGAGGTCATTTCAAGCATTTTCAACTGTGAAGTCAAATAGTATATTCTTAACATTGCAATCTTGTATGATTGACATCATGAAAGCAAGAGGTTCTCACAACTACAAGATTCCACATTTGAAGAAAGCAACATTAGAAGAAAAAAAATCTATTGCCTATCTAATTGAAGTGTGATCCTGCTTTACTCAAAGATGTTCTTCGTTATTTAGACTAGCTTTTAGTTAACTTTTTTTTACGTTAGCTTTTAGTTAAAAGTATGTTATTATTTTTTTTCTTCTCAAAATTCATTTACTTTCTTTAGTAAAATAAAATTTGACAATTTAAAAAATCACATCTAAAATAGTGGGACATCATATCTATGTTCAGATTATGAGTAAAATAGAAATACATAAAACAAGACAACCAAAGAGTTCGTGCGTAGTCCAACACCGTAAAGAGTTAATGCATAAAAGAAAAAAAAATCAAAAATCTTGGGAACAAACCAAAGAAAACAAGACAACTAACAATGAATACTCAATAAAAGTTTAATTACTTAAGAAAAAATCACAAGATTTTTCATTTTAAAAGGCAGAAAAATGAAATATTACTCTAACACCGTTTTTTCATCTTCTTTGTGCGTGGCAGTTGCGGACCCAAGAAAAAATATTTGTGTCCGCGCACTTAGTGACGGGGTTTGGGGACAGCTAAAACACAATTGCAATTAAAGCAAGTGAATGTGAGTAAATCAACTTTGAGATAAATTAGAAAATTTTAAGCTAATTTTCAGCATAACTAAAATTCAAGCTAATGGAGACAGAAGTTTCAATACAATTCTCATTTTTTATATTCTAATCCAATACGATCAATATGCTCTATCACTAAATGAAAAACCAATAAATACAACAGAACTGGTTGAAGGCAGACCAAGATTTAAAGAAAAAGACAAAAACATAGTAAGAGCAACTAATATAAGACATCCTATAATATATTTTAAGCATTGTCGCAGAAGTAAAAAATCTACTTTATGACTATGTCCAATATATACAAGAAGATCAACTCAATGTGAGGCAACTAAACCACAACCTTTCTTGGAACAAGAAGCTATTTGAGAATTAGTTTGCCAAGTTCACAATATTAACCTCCCTTTCTAACCATCTTGATTTCCAAAACTTCTCTATTTCCATTGATTTACTATTTTAGGCTTTCAGTCCTCTCACTCCAAGCAACATAACCTGATCACGGTACACCAAACATAAAACAGGCAACATAATCACATAGCAAAAACAATTTATCTCAACTATAATATTGCCTAAATCACTATGTTCATTTCCAAAGTCAAAGGAAGCATATCATCTTTCATTGGATCTTTGCTAGTCCTAAAAAATTTAGAATAATCACTTGCAAATAACACTTACAGTAACATTAGCAAAATCAAATTAACCACAAGCTCAAATTCACATTAACTAGAATCAAACCTTCAAAAAGAAAAACAAGGAATAATAAGTAATTACCTGTTCTCTTCAGAGTGAGGGTGGATTGACAAAAACTTTTCTGGCATAGTTAGTGCAGCCCACATGCAAAAAACTGACCCTAGAGTCACCTCAATCACCACCTGCAATTCCCAAAATCTAAGATTAAAAAAATTCCTATAAAATACACAAATGAAACTCACCTCCACAAAATCAACACTTACATAGTCAAAGCCACAAACACAAAATCAAACATCCTTAGCAGTTAGCATCACGGCATCACCCCTGGGCCCTATACCATGTTAAAGATTCAATTAAATATTCTTTATCAGAGCCACAAACACACAATGACACAAAGAGGGCAAATTCCATTTTTAGTTCTCAGAGCACTTTTCACAAACAGCATGTGCTCACTCACCGCATTCGTACATAGCCTTGAAGGTGTCGTGCTGAGCCAGTGAGGTGGTCGTGGCCCGTGGGAGACAGACAACAGAGGCCAACGGTGCGGTCCGCGATGAGGACCCAAGGGAGCTGCTGAGCTGCACATTGATGACGACAATGAGGCGAAGGCGAATCCGATGACAACGACGCGGTCGTGCGGTAGAAGAGGGTGGCAATGGTGGCAGAGGAGGAGAGGTCGAGCTTCGACGAGGAGACGCAGTGTGGTGAACCCCTGAACCGTGACTCCATGAGGCGTGAACGAGAGAGAGAAGAGCTATGAGGCGTGAACGAGAGTGAAAGAGAAGAGTTGCGAGGCGTGAACGAGATAGAGAGAGAGAGAGAAAGAAAGAGAATAGCGCTGCGTTTTGTGAATTTTTTATTAAAAAAAAGGCTAAAGTTTAGTGTCCATATAAGGAAAGCTATAACAACCTGTAACTATAATTTAAAATTCATATAGTTAGTTTCTGATAGCTGTAAATATAAGTATCATTTATTTGTATTCTTAGCTTTTAGTTTGTTAGGATTATTAGGAGATTTTGTTCAGTTTGAATTTGTTAGTCGTTTTAATTATCTGTTATTTTTTGATTTGCTATATCAAGCCTTTATTTAAGGCTGCAAAGTTATTAATGAACGTGAGCACTTGAATTCATATAATTCCTATTATGGTATCATGAGCCTATCGATCTAGGTTTTCTTTTTTTTTTTTTCCTTTTTTTTCACACCAGAACTATGGTTGATAGAACATTCAAAATCACTGACCATCGGTCCCCTTTCTATACTCATTCCTCTAATAGCCCTGGTATTTTCCTTACCAACGTATTGCTTTGTGGTCAATCAAACTACGACAATTGGGCTAAATTGCTCAAAACTGCTCTCAAAGCCAAGAATAGGCTTGGTTTCATAACTGGAGATATCATCGCCCCAAAGGATGACAACTCCGACGAGTACTTTGCTTGGACTCTATGCAACTCTATGCTGAATAGCTGGATCCACAATACCATTGATCCTCAACTACAGCCCTTTATTAAATGTTTTGATATTGCCAAGGATTTATGGGATGACTTGAAGGAACGTTTCTCCATCTCTAATGGTCCTCGTGTTTTTCAACTCAAAAGCACCATGTTCTCCCTACGACAAAATGGCTCCTCTATGGTGGATTACTACACCAAACTATGGGACATTTACGATGAACTGGAGACTAATCGTTCTCTACGATCTTGAGCAACAGGTCATGCTTGCGAATTTACAAAGTTTGTTGCTGATGAAACCGAACAGAACCATGTGTATCAATTCCTAATGGGTCTTGATTATGCTACTTATGGACATGTGCGTACTCAAATTCTAAATACCAATCCACTTCCTACCATGAATCGGGTTTTTGTCACGCTCTCACGAGAAGAAACTCATCATTCTATAGTCTCTTCTACTGTCGAACCTACTGAGGTTTTAGGCTTTGCTGTGCAACGTCAACACTTCTCAAAGGATGGTGCTAAATCCTCCAAACCCAAAGTCGTTTGCACTCATCGTGGCAAACCTTACCATGATGCCACTCAATGTTACTAACTCCATGGCTATTCCCCTCACGATAGCTCCTTCTCTCGCCCTAACGGTCGTGGTAGAGGACGTGGCAGGCACAATGGTGGTTGTACTGGTGGTCGCTTCTCTCCTACTTCTGCTCCTATTGCACATGCTTTAACCACCCAGGCCGACGAATACTCCAAAGGTATTGCATCCCTTGCTGACCTCACTTCGGATGTGGTTCACCGTTTGCTCACCATGGTGGATTCTTTCAAACCACCTTCTGAAAAGTTATCTGGTAATGCTTCTACCCCTTCTTCTTGGCTTATTGACAATGGTGCTTCTCGACACACGACTGGCAACCTTGCCTTTATGACTGATATTCATCCCATACCTCCATGCCCTATTGGCCTCCCAAATGGCATACGTACATATGCTGTTAAGAGTGGAAATATTTCTTTAACACCTTCGTTGTTTTTAACCAATGTTCTTTATGTTCCATCTCTTACCTGCAATCTTATTTCAGTCTCTCAATTGATAAAATTCAATACTTGTTATGTCCTCTTTGCTAATAGCCATTGCATCCTACAGGACCGTCACTTGAGGACGACGATTGGGAGGGGTGATGAACACGAAGGGGTGTATGTGCTACGACCTTCTCCAACATCAACATATGATGTGCAAACTACAAATTCTTCTCAGTTGTGGCATCGAAGACTTGGCCATTCTTCTAGACACTATTTATCTTTGCTTCCGTTTGTTTCAAATTTCAATAATACTGGCAATTGTGATGTTTGTTCTAGAGCCAAACAATCTCGCAGTCCTTTTCCAATTAATAAGAAACGTTGTTTGAATACGTTTGATTTAATCCATTGTGATCTTTGGGGGCCATACCGTACTATTTCTTCTAGTGGTGCCAAATATTTTTTAAATGTGTTGGATGATTATAGCCTTAATGTCTGGATTTTTCTCATGCATGACAAAGGAGAAACTTACTCTCACATTCGAAATTTTTTAAACATGGTTTCTACTCAATATAACTCATCGGTGAAATGTATTCAAATTGATAATGGTACAGAATTCTTATCCTCTCAAATGCAAACTTTGTTGACTGATCGAGGTATATTCCATAAACAACCATGTACATATACACCTCAACAGAATGGTCGTGTCGAGAGGAAACATCGTCATGTTCTTAATGTTGCTCGTGCACTAAGGTTTGATGGCTATTTACCTATTGAATACTGGAATGATTGTATCTTGAATGGTGCTCATCTCATTAATAGAACCCCAACTAAGCTTCTTGGTGGTCTCAGCCCATTCGAAGTTCTGCATGGAACCGCTCCAACATATGATCACTTACGTGTTATTGGGTGTCTGTGTTACTCTACAGTTATGCCAAAACCAACTGACAAGTTCGCTTCCCATTCTCGCCGCTGCATACTCCTTGGATACCCAATTAATAAGAAAGGATGGAAACTCTTGGATTTAGAAACCAATGTGACCTTCGTTTCTCGTGACGTTACTTTCCATGAGAATATATTTCCCTTTGCAATGCAATTCCCTACCTCACCACCTGTACTACAGCGGACACTACCCTCCTCTATTGAGAGCCATGATGATGCACCATTTGCGATTTTTATAGCAGAATCTTCCACACCGGTTCCACAAGGCACTTCGAGTTCTTCTCCACTAGCGTCCGCGGATATATCATAAGGTATCATTCTTACCTCTGGTATATCTCACTCCACCGAAGCAAGGGGGAGCTTAGCTTCTATTCCCTTTGATCATATTCCTACTTTACATGCACCTACAATTATCCCACGAGAAAGAAGACAGCATAAACCTCCTATTTATCTCAAAGATTATCATTGCAAGTTTACTACTACACACCCTTCGCCTATCACATCTCCTTCAGCCGCCTCAAGTAAGCCGTACAATATTGATCATTTTGTTTCTAACCATAAGTTTTCTCCCAAGCACCAACTCTTTCTTGCAGCTATCAATAACGGTCAAAAACCTTCCACTTTTAAAGAAGCTATAAACGATCCAAAATGGCAAAAAGCAATGAGACTTGAAATAGACGCATTGGAATCCAACAAGACATGGCAAATCACCAAAATTCCATATGGCAAAAAGGGCATTCCTAGCAAATGGGTATTTAAAATTATATACAATTCTGACGGCACTATTGAGCGCTACAAAGCTCGTTTGGTTATAGCTAGAAACAATCAAATTGAAGATGACTATACGGAAACTTTCGCACCCGTTGCCAAAATGGTTAGCGTGCGCACTTTCCTGTCCGTAGTTGTTGCAAAGGGCTGGGAACTTCACCAACTCGATGTTCAAAACGCATTCCTACATGGCGATTTGGACGAAGAAGTATATATGCGTTTTCCTCCTGACTTTTCTAGTGGATCACCTGGTTATGCTTGTAAGCTTCAAAAGTCTTTATATGGCTTAAAACAATCATCAAGAAACTGGTTTGCTAAATTACGTCTTTTTCTCCTTTCCTTTGGTTTCCAACAATCCAAAGCTGACTATACATTGTTCACATATTCTACCACTAATCAGTTTGTTGCGATTCTCATATATGTGGATGACATAATATTGGTTGGCAATAGTTCTTCCCTATGTACTAAGGTAAAGAATCATCTTCACACATGGTTCAAAATCAAGGACCTTGGTAAACTCAAATATTTCCTCGGCATTGAACTTGCTCGAAGCTCATCTGGTCTATTTCTTTGCCAACGCAAATTTGCACTAGACATTCTCAAGGAATGTGGTCTACTCGGTTGAAAGCCCGTTGATTTCCCAATGGAGCAAAATGCCCAATTAGCTAAGGCCAATGGACCTGAATTTTCTGATCCTACACGCTATAGAAGATTAGTATGACGACTTATATATCTTATTATAACGCGTCCGGAACTATGCTACGCTGTTCATTATCTATCTCAATTCATGCAACATCCAAAACAAACTCATTTATGATGCTGTTATCTGTGTCCTTCGCTACATCAAAGGCAATCTTGGTCAAGGTATTCTCCTTCATAGCAATTGTGATTTTCAGCTTCGTACATATTGTGATTCGGATTGGGCAAGCTGTCCAATTACTCGAAGATCCATCACTGGTTACTTTGTCAGTCTAGGTTCCTCTCCTATCTCTTGGAAGACAAAGAAACAACATACTGTGTCTCGTTCTTCTGCCGAAGTCGAATATTGATCAATGGCAAGTGCTACAGCTGAACTTTTATGGCTCAAATCATTTCTGCAATCCCTTGGTGTTCATCATCAACGTCCCATGCAATTGTTTTGCGATAGCCAATCTGCCCTCTATATTCCTTCCAATCTCGTTTTTCATGAATGTACAAAACACATAGAATTGGATTGCAACTTTATTAGAGAGCATATTCTGTCCAAAAACATCTGTACAACTCACATTCGAACTGAGGTCCAGCCAGCAGATATCCTCACTAAGGCACTTGGTCGAAAACAATTCCAATTTTTAATGTCCAAGTTGGGCATTTCATCCCTTCATACTCCAACTTGAGGGGGAGTATTAGGAAAGCTATAACAACCTGTAACTATAATTTAAAATTCATATAGTTAGTTTATGATAACTGTAAATATAGGTGTCATTTATCTATATTCTTAGCTTTTAGTTTGTTAGGATTATTAGGAGATTTTGTTCAGTTTGTATTTGTTAGTTGTTTTGATTATCTGTTATTTTTTGATTTGTTGTATCAAGCCTTTATTCAAGGCTGCAAAGCTGTTAATGAACGCAAGCACTTGAATTCATATAATTCCTATTAGTCCGCACTTGTGGACACTTGCACCAGTGTGGGTTCACCCCTGGTGCATGGTAAGCAACTTGGGTTCATTGTATCACATGTTAAAGTTCAAAAAGCCATAACAACCCCCACCAGTAATGTGCATCATATATAAAAACCAATAATCCATGCATATTCTTAAAAACTCTATGTATTTGCCACCTAATTAAGCTACTCAATCTAATTGTTGAAAAAAAACAAATCACATGAATAATATAACATTGAAAAGTAAAGACTTTGATCATATTCATGGTGAATAATGCTTTAACAGAAATCCAGTTTTGTCGCTACACAACTCTAATTAAGAAATGATTAAAATAATAAACCAACAAATTCATAACTCTAATTAAAAAAGAATTAAAATAGTAAACCCATAAACTCTTATCTAGTTCCTTTTTCAAATTTCTATCCCACAACCCATGTTAAAAAAACTTTGGAATATAAATCTTCCTTATGGCCTTAACTTCAGCTTTAAGTCCCTTTTCAAGTGAACTTTCATCTTCTTCTGCTTCTTCATCATGAAATTTGTTCAAATTGAATCCATAATCTGCAGGAAGATTTAAATCTACATCTAATTTTTCCTTTGATAAAGATACCAAATCAATGGAGTCTTCATCATCTTTTGTATCTATTGAATCTTCAACCATCTCCAAATCCATAGAGTCTTGAACTACTTTTGAAAATATAGAGTCTTCATCATTTTGTGTATCAACATAATCGTTAACAATCTCCAAATGCATGGAGTCTTCAACTTTTTTTGAAACTATACAGTATCTTTCATCTTGTGAATCCAAAAAGGCTTCATCATCTTGTGTATAAAAAGAATCTTTAACAATTAAATCCAAAGAGTCTTCTACTACTTCTGAAATCACAAGGTCTTTGGCATTCTTCATCATAAAAAACTCTTCAACTTTTCATTAAAAAAAACCACTATGTTGTTTAGTTTTGAAAATATACGTATAGACTATATATAAGTTGAAGTCACTTGTTCTCCACTTATTATCCAAAGGTCGAAGGTTGTTGGAGTACTCTCGTGAATAAAAGCATAAGTAAATATACTGCTTGAAGATTAAAAAGTGGCTTTGAACAGAGAGAGAAATGGCTTGGAAAAGACAAATTATGAGAATTGAGAAGAATATTATTAATGCATAGAGTAGTATTGATTAAGGGTAGTTTTGGAGAAATAATACTTAATGCAACATTGGTTTTGTAAAATGACATATAATATAATTTGGAGCAATTTTTTTCCTCAACAACGTCATATGAACTGGAACGAAGGGAGTATATTGGTAAAAAAAATTGAAAAGTGTGTTTCTCGTTGATCGAAAGACATAATCCAACTAAGTCTTTAGTAGTTAATTAAAATAAGATAAATGTGAAAAATGAGAATATTAGGGGTGTGCAAAATAGCAATGTAAACCGATAATGTGTTTGGGTCTCAATTCTCATTATGCTTTGTGTTGTTTTAGTTATTGATTATCAGGATCAATAACATATCATGAATCGATCCTTCATGAATTACTATTTACAAACATGTATGATCATGAATAAATTAAGTCTAAGACGTATTGTTAGAGGTGTGAGTAAAATTATCTAACAGTAGAGATTCTATGTCATGTTCAAAAATTGGTTTGATTCGATCTATTAGCTATAATGTTGCTTTCGATTGATGATTCGATAAGGAGTATATTATGATTGAGTCAAAAGTGATTTTTCATAAATTGGTGTTATGATTAAGTATTGATATTAGAATCTAGTGCATATATTGTTTAGAAAGATTTGGAGTCATCCGATTGCATGATCAAATGAGGATTTGATTACCAATTCTAAACAAAGTTTATGGGAGATGTTACGTTCATTTTGATTGAACAATCGAAAGGTTAAAATTGATAAAGGAAAGTGTTTGGTGAATTTGATTTGTGAAAAGAGTTTCTGAAGACATAAATCATCGAAGACGCAAATGAGAAACCATTGAAGACAGTGTCTTTTGCTCACACATCCAAAGATAGTTATCAGTAGTTTTTTGATAGAATAAATGAAAAAGACAATTATCAGCTGTTTTTCCAATAGACAAAATGAAAAGACAAATGACAATATCTTAGATAGTCTATTCAAATAACTTGCACACAAATATAAATCTTGTAATTCGACCGTTGAGTTTTAAAATTATAAATATGCACTACGATAGTCAATTTTTCCTCGGAAGAACATTTGCACAAATTTTATTTACACCATCACGCCACACGGGAAAATACTATCAATTCTAGGAATAGCGTGTATGTTTGAAACCATATTTTAAATCTGTTATTCTTTTTTGGCATTCATTTCTTTTGATCAATTTACTTTATTGTAATTATCTTCTTCTATATTTCTTCTCAAAATTTTAACTTTTTTCAATCTCCATTTCTCATCTCAACTCTTTTATTTTTCTTCATTTTATACTGGATTTTGGTTACACTTTTATTTTTGAATAATTTTTCTGATTATGAACGTAATCCAAGAATTTTTATTTTGATTTCGCAAATAATTATATCTTTACTTCTAAAAATATTTATTTCACAAATGATTGTAAATGTAATTAAAGGTTTTTCTGTTTAGATTTTATAAACGATTATATATTTACTTCTTAATATATTTTAACTTTGCATAACATTCTGAATGCATTGTTCATTATTCAAATAATTGTGAAAGATTAATGTGTATGTTGATGTGCAAGTCCTATAGGACACAACAAATTCATCCCAAAAATAATTTAGGCCAACTAATTCTGTAGGTTCAGAATTTAAAGCCAAACAATAAAATATTAAATATTCACTTCTTTTATCATTACACCAACTTTCTTGATCAGGTTACCTGTTTTTTAAGCACGCAATTAATTAATCTACTTGTCAGTTATTTTCAATACTTAATAACAAAGCATCTTTTTTCCCCCAACTCAATTATAATAAGTGCTCAGTAAAGGACTGGACTGGCTCTGGATGATTGAGTCTCTAAAATAAGTGCTCTTCCTTTTATAATACTTGAGCCTTTAATAAGCACCAAGCCAAAAAATTTCATAATATAATGCATGCATTTGCGGGGCAGATCAATGATTGGTAGGTTTAAACCCTTCAAGTCTTGACCAAGTAGAAACTAGACCAGTAGATTCAATTTCCACGTGTTTATGTACTCACTCTTAGTCTCTTCCAAAAGAATAATGCCTAAATACCAGGGATATATGTGTATATATGGTCATTACAAGCGACAAGAAGAAAGGTTATACTGTCTCTTTGCCTTCTTTTCATATTTTTCTTTTAATTGTTTTGGACAGTACTAAGGATTTGACCAACCAAGCATATTGAATGGTCGATTGAAAAACATGGGAAATCTAGAAAGATAAAATCAAAATATGGATTAAATCACACGATCAGTGATTCATATCCTGCCAAATTAAGGAACAGGTGGGGTTGCGGATACCACACAAAAATTTCAAGACAACTGTTTTATAGTAACTTTTATGTCTTTGGCAATTGTTGATGTGAACTAGACTATCAGCATAAGGACATTTGATACGACATTATTTTAGCTTTCTTTAAACATTATGAAAAGGACTCTTTTAACATTATATGTTGTACCGGATTGAAGTCTATATATCTCTAAAAAAAATCAATCATGATCAGATCTGCAAAAATATATACCACTTTTTCCCTCTCTTTAACATTATATTGCTCATTATGCGCTACAAAGCCACTTGTTCTCTTTCTTTTTTCTTATCCTAGTAAGTCCATAGAGTCAATGTTCTTCTATAAAGCCTGTATTTATTACTACAATTATTGCCATTAGAAAGGGAAAAGGAATTTCTAATTGCTCGATGATAATACTGTTTAGCTCACCATCTTGGCTGTCTTTTCCAATATCGTAATTTTCTGCTTTATGTAGATATTATCAAGCATAAATCCGCTTGGCATTTTCTATTGCTTTGTTTTAAATTGAAGGAATTATATGAAAACACACCTTGATGTCTCTAAGAGAAGCTTCTAAATCGATTTTTTTTATGTAATGCTAGCTTAGAAGCAAAGTGTCTTTCCGTGTTTGATGTCTCAAATTAAACTTATACCAAAGTCATATACTCATATTTGTTTTGGATGTCTACATTCATTTCATTACGTTAGGCAATGGTGCCCAAATAATACGTAGAATTCAGGTTGTGTACACATTTCCAAAAAATGAACAATTCCATACTTTTTGGGGCATGAAATAATCTCCCGAATCCTCATCATTTTCATTTGAAATGACCTCCCATATTAAATGCAACCTCTGTAAACAACTTCTAGACTACAAATGAAAATACAAAAACCAGTTGCATTCAAAATTCGTATATGGTAAATGTGCCTTAGTTGACCAAAACCAATTCTAACACTTCTAATTAATTCATGCCCTCTATCTCTCATCAGGAGCCTCCAATCTCCATATATAATCAGAACACATGCAGTTTACCACCCAACAAACTTGGCAAATTGCTGAGAAAAACCAGACAATCAAATTCTACTACCTTCACTATAAAAAAAAAAGTATATATATATATATATATAACTTCATGCCTAATGTTCAAAGCAGCAGAATCTTCTATTTTCTGCTTTATTATTTGTTGTCATTTAATAAAATATATAATATGCAAGTGAATGTTTCTGAACTGTAATGCATATATATAACTTCATGCCTAATGTTCAAAGCAGCAGAATCTTCTATTTTCTGCTTTATTATTTGTTGTCATTTAATAAAATATATAATATGCAAGTGAATGTTTCTGAACTGTAATGCATATATATATATATATATATATATATATATATTATAATTAAGCTTACATCATTCACATTTTCGACTTTAGGCCTAAAGTTAGCACAATTCATTTGCCACCATTCGTTACAAACAGTTCCTATACATTATAATCCTACGTCATTCACGTTGCGAACTTAGTCCAAAAGTTATAAACATTAAAAATTGTGTCTATTAATAAGATATGACAATTTTATAAAATTTGTCGTGAATACAAATACTTTCAATAAGTAAAGTCATTTTTTACCTTAGATTGTCACAATCTCAATTAATAAATTGTTGGTCTAATTGATTTTAAATTCGATTTTCTTAAGCAAAATCTCATGTTCAAGTCTTGTAGATGAAAAAATGTAATTGAAATGGAAGACCTCACTAAAAATAGTCAGTCAAGTTTTCCGATGAAAATTAATTATCAATAAAACTGGTAGATACTCCCCATTAATATTATAGTAATAAAAAAATAACCTCAACCTCGAACAGCACACTAGATAATTAGAATCCAACTACCTTGAGCAGCAATCTTGCATACATGTTCAACATAAATAAATAGGGACTTTGAGAGTGATATATAACCGGGAGATAGTATTGATATGTTGAATTAATAAAATAATGTATTCAATTGATTAATCCATATATACTTGGATTTTTGCTACTGTGCAGTGTGCATACATAAAGTGGACAAGAGCTTCTTAAAGAATGGATTTGGATGTCTCATGTTAGTAAGTAGTAACATAATAATGTCATGTTATGAGCGAGAAATAAAAACAAAATCAACATACACAAGTAATGATAGGTCATACTATATATATATATATATATATATATATATATATATATATATATATATATATATATGTCTTTCTGGTTATTGTTGGAATTGATGTTAAAAATCACAAAAAATATTCTCGAGACGTGTGAGAATACTGTCTTAAAGAATTTATCCATAATATAATACTATGCAAATTCTCCAATATACAACGAGAAAGAAAGAAGAATAGATTGTTGTGGTATGTATGAAACAAGATCAAAATAGGATGAGAGGAGAGCACAAAAATGGGAAAAAAGAATCAAAGAATTATACTGACAATAAAACACTTAATGAAAAACAATAATATAATTTGAAATTAATGCAATAATTGATTTGATAATACTGAAATTAATATATTTCGGGTAAGTTCAAAATATTTTCTCAAAAGAAAATTTAACTAAATAATAACATAAAACTTTGCAGGACCTATTATCACATATGCAAGGGAGAAAAATCAATAGATTTACACTACAACAAACTCATATGACTCAAACTCAAACACGTGAGACTTTCATCTTTTATTAATCACTATAAATACTCATATTACAAAATGATATATAAACACTAATAGTTATTACATGACCAAAAACACTGATATATCAACTAATTTCTTTACTGTTGTGCAGTTCGTGAATTTTCACTCCCTCATTATTAATTTTTTATGATTCAACCAAATTCAAGAGCAGAGTCGGTGGCATGCCTTCCAAGTTCCCAACAAAACTGCGAAAACAAAGGGAACTTTCGCTTTGGGCATCCGTTTTCACACAGCATTACTGTGAGGTCTTGACGTGGCCCAACTGCGTGATTGAACGTGGGCTGAGAATTCAGATCCATCAATGACGCACTTTTTTTTTTATACTTTGTTATATCCACTATCCTTTTCAATTTATTTTTCAAAAAATATCCTCTTGAGCCATAATGTTAAAATCTCATCATTTTTGCATACTCCACTACAAATTGAACAGATTATCCTCGAAGAAGGCACCAGCAAGAAATCTTCAACAGCAACTAAACTAATCCAACTCGAAGTGGGGGTTGCATTCTTTGAAATAGAAATCATTCTTGTCCAACAAAGTTCTCAACATGGCATGAGTTAAATTAGGGTTATTAGGATCACTCGTTGGAGACTCCTCATTAAGTGATTCCAACACTTTCGGCCGCGAAAAAAAAAAAAAACCTACACCCACTCCTTCTTCCACTAACGCCACCTTCAACAATCAACTTCCCTTTAATATTATTCCCCGAACGTGATTTTGCAAGGAGATTTTTTCTGCTTCTAAATTTGTGCAATTGCTTCTTCGCTTTCGTGGTGCACTGCCACCTTTCCAAAACCACACTACCCATTCTTCTTTTACTACGATGTTCATTCTTTCTGATTTCGGAATCGTCGTCGTCATTGTCTCCTTCATAACCGTGACGATCGGATTCTGAGTACGAAATCTCCTCCTCATCGGAAAAACCAGACATGAAATCAAATCGCGTTGGTTTCTCGGTCGTAGCGAATTAGGTCACGCCAATTAGGATTTTTCTCAACAATCATCAAAGTTGAATCTTGGAAATAGTAATGATGCGTTGGTTGGGTGCAAAATTTGGGGGTTGCGTGAGTTTTCTGGGGAGTGGGTGATTTTCTTAAAACTGTCAACATGGGAGTGTATTTTTTTAAAGAGGATATTTTTTGAAGAAAAAAAATTGAAAAAGGGACAGGACAAGGAAAGAAGGGAAGTGGATATAGCAAGTGTCTTTTTTTTTTTTTCATGCTCATAGTCCAATTAATGAAGAACTGAAATTACCAAATGAACTTAAATTTGGTTTTTTTTTTTTTTTTTATGTGTTTTTCTCTTTTCCGCTATACAACATGAAACAAGTTTCGTTTATAAATAACAAGGGGAAAACAGACATTTCTGTCAAACTGTTTTTCCATTTTTTAAATAAAAAAATAGAAGTTAATGGGTGATTTGTGAAGATAGTTATAAGAATAAAATAGTAATTTATGAATATAATTACAGGAATAAAATGAGTATAAAATTGTGTATACTAAAATATCATATTCTCTTTATACATAGTAATAGATAAATAAAAAATTAACTGCCCCATTTATCCAAATATATTTACGGTGTCTTTAGATGCATGATTCTAGAGTTATAAAAAAATTACAAATTATAAAAATTTCAATTGCTTAAATTGAAATTTTTCCATTTTAATTTTTTTTGTTTGGATAATTTTTTTTTTAATGTACTTCATTTTCAAAATCGTATGTTTAGATAAAGCAATAAATAAAATAATCAAGTTCCTTCTAAAATTTTGTATTTTAATAAATAATTAAATTTCTTTCATTTATTAAACATTTAATCTGAAATAAAATAATTATTTGCTTCATTTATAAATTTTATTATTCAAATAAATTGATGGGTTTTTTATGGTTATTTTAGTTTGGATATATATATATATATATATATATATATATATTTAGAAATATAAACTTAGAACTACAGCATAAAATATATATTTTTTCCAACTAGAAAGAAAATATAAACAACAATACAGGGGGAGGGGAAAGACATGGTCAAATTAAATGAGAAAAGATAGAATGTAGACTGACTATATATATAATATTTCTTAATATGGTTTTCATTCTATGTTTTTATTACCAATTATAATTTGTAGATATGTAAACCATGATCCTTGTTCTCCTAATGAGCCTTTCCAATTTTTTGTTGACTTTCAATTATTTGTATTTTGTCCACTTTTGTGTCGACCTTGTAAAGGAACAAGTCTCTTAGGTTGAAATCCTAGGGTATAACCCTTCTTTTATATCAAAACATGTTATCCTCTCCTTTTCCACTACTCAAACAACCACAATTTATCTCATCTAAACTGACTTGAAGAATAAGCTATGTGCAAGTTTGGATCCAATAACAACATGTTGGCGATAGTCCAAAAATATAAGGTGACACATTACTTCTCAATAAAATTGTGAGTTATCCTTTGGCTTGAAATGACAAGTAGAAACCAATTCAGATTTCAGACCACCTTCCAAGGGTCATCCTTGACTTGTACCATGGAAAGGTAAGTCTTAGCTTATGGTCAAATATTTGAGGTGTCATTCTGCATATCAAGGTCAGTAGCATCTCCAACGCAGGGAGTTTACACGGTTCCTTAACTTGAAGAACCGGTTACGTGAAAACACTACACACTGGAGCATGCTTGCTTGGCGGAACCGATTCTTGAAGGGAGATGAGCGCTGCTTATATAAGGAACCAGTTCTTAACAATATAATAACATTATTCAGCTCAACAACCATGAACAAAGGCACAACTAACCGTTTGACACGAGGAAGAGGCCGCGACGATGGAAGTGGTTGCTCGAGGACGAGGTCGCGACGGTGGGTTGAGGAACTGCCACGTCGGACGCGACAGCGACAGCCTTGGCGCGAGGAAGCTGGGCAAACGCGGACGTGAGAGAAAGCGTGTGTGTGTGTGTGGAGAAGAGAAAAAGAAAAAATGGAATGCTTGGACATGAGTGGAGAAGGTTGAACGTGGGTTGAGTGAGAAGAGACAGGAGAAGTAGATGAAGAGTCTTGGAGAAGAGATGAGAAGGCTCTGGAGATTAAAAAAAATGAGAAGAAATAGGGACGCGTGGGGTGTGTGGGGATTGGATAATGAAAAAAAAATGTAATAAAATGAAAAAAATAGTTGTTGAGCGGGGAGTGGGTAATTAAAAAAATTGTAATAAATGAAAACCAGAAAAAAAATGTTAAGTTTATAAAAGGAGTGAGTAACTAAAAAAAATTGTAATAAATGAAATTTGGAAAAAAATGTTAGATTATAAAAACTGAAAAATCATGTTAAGTTTTATTAAAACAAATAAATATGTAAATTTTTTTAAATTTTTTAAATTTTTTATATTTAAACAAAATATTAGATGAATTTTTTATGAGTTACATCATATTATAGGGATAATAAAAAATATTACAGAAACTACAACAAATTAAGGAAGGAATCCAAATAAGATAAGGATCTAGAAGATAGACTAATTTTCACTAACTCAAAAGGTCAACTCAACTTATTGCTGCACAATCAAGAGTCTTGTACGCCTCAATACAATCAAAAGTTCTTGATCGCAATCACGTTACAAAGGAGGGTAGAGGTGTAGTGTGCATGGAGAATTTTTTTACACAAACAGAAGTCACATGAGCATATTGAGATCTAAACTAAACACGAATGTGACAAATTATACTGATGCTGTATTCAATTCTTATTTTTATATTTCAAATATGCGAAAAGAAAGATATAGAAATTAGTGATATTATTATTGTTATAATATTAAAAAACACTTAACTAATAGCATTAGACAAACGGCAAAGAGAAAAATCATATATAGATCATTTGTTTCATAATATATAAATATCTAGTTCATCTTTTATAATTATTTTCTTATACCTATGTAGACTAAATGTAGGTAATGCAATGTTCAAAGATATGGATAAAGATGACATCTTCATTTTGTCCATGGAATATAGTCTAAAATATCTAGGTGCTATACCCCTTGCCCTTGGGCAGCAAACTTTGGTCTTATCCTTCTAAAGTTATATTTATGATTAAGATAGTACGGATGCATGCATACCAACTCTATATTTGCAAATTACATATAACAGCCTGGACTTTGGCATTACGGCCGGGCAAGTCCAAAATCACCTTTCGGTGGGCGTTAAGTGAGATGAAGAAAGCATGTTTTTTCTCTCTCAATAAATATTAGTTATTAATGATTAATGTTTTAACAAAAAATCAAATTTATAACTTTTTTTTCTTTTAGTATTAAATTAATTTTATAACTGCTATGATTTTTTTTTATGATGATAATATTTGGATATCCAAAATTTATAAATACCTCATTGATAATTCTATTTTTTTTCAATCTCTCTTTTTATTATCATATCATATTATACATCAATTAATTAATCATTTGTTCTTCTTTTCTCTCTCTCAAGGTATAAAGTAGATTGTCCTCGAAATAGTACTTATAAAAAATAAAAAATACATAACGGCCACTCTTTGATGCCATTACCTCTAATATAATTTTTTTATCGTGTAGATTATAAAAAATTGATTTTAATTGATAATTAGTTATAAATTATGTAAAGTGTTGTATTTAAATTTTATCTATAAAACAAACCTTCATGCTTAGGCTTGGAGTCTTCGATGAATACACAAATTTAGTAGTATATTTAAAAAAAAAATAGTAATATATATGTACTAACTTTTATGTTATTAATTAATTATAAATAGTTTTATTTGATGAATTTATTATCAATACATTTATAAAAAATGTTCAATCTCCTTTTTATACTTATAGCTGTCAACATATTACAGCCTCTCTACATTTTTAATTTTCACATTTTGTTCTTTTACCGCCTCTGTGGTCACTGTTCAGTTGTTGTTTTTTATAATAAAAAATTATACTGTGTAATTGCACGGGTGTTCATCTAGTTTTTTTTTTTTTTTTTTTTTTTATAATATCTAACACATTCAAATACTTAGACTAGTTACTCCTTAAACAGAGCCTAGATCATGACTGAAACTGATTGTGCAACATCATGATTTGAATTATAAGACTAGTTTAATCATGACTTAAGCAAAAGGTGTGGAATAGCATAATAGTAATAGTAGAATATAAAGTGGAAAAACTAAATTTTGGAGTGAAAGTGAAAGAATCTTTGATTGGTTCAATTCACTTCACAGGGAAAACATTATTCTGACGCCTTCATGATTTCACTTTTATTGTGGAAGCAGAATCTCATCGAAAGTTACAATGCTAGCTGGTTAAGATAAGACTATAAGAAATGGTGGTTGTGGGGCGGTGAACATTTTCATTACGTTACGATGGCAACCAATTAAGTAGAGCATAAAGACCCTCAATTTGAAGACACCCAAGGTTGAGGACTAGTAGAGTGTGGAGAAAGAGGTGTTTTGAAATTGAAATTGAGAAAGGCTACGGTACGATAGAAGAGGAAATGGGACCAGGGTGGTCCCTGTTTTGTTTGTTGGGAAGTAATGCGACAAGAAAGTGGTTCTTCAGCAGGGTACCACCAAATCTCAAGTTGGTGTACATGCACCATGGAGCAGAGAACCCAAACTGAGGTCCCTTGGCGCATACCATAGGACCTGTTTTCTGGAATTTAAATTAGGCCCATCACATTCACATACGCCACACCTCTCATTTATGGTTGGTTTAATAGGAAAAAAAAATAGAAATGAAAGAAAATAGGATAAATAGTCATTTTCGTCCCTGAATGTGTAAGGCGTTGATAAATCTGTCCCTAAAAGATGAAAATTTAAAATTTTGTCTCTGAAAGTGAAAAAAGTGTGACAAATATATCATTCTATTAACTTTTATCCGTTATCGTTAATATCAGGAACGAATTTGTCAGTGCACTACACATTCAGCACATTCAGGGATGAATTTGTCAGCTCTCTATCTAAAATATAATTTAGTCTTCATATTCTCTCTTTTTTAATCATTACAAGCATAACATTACAATAAACACTTAAGGAAAATAAGCATAAGTTAAAACAAGCATAATAATAAGCATAATATTGATTAATAAACATAATTTGATTGTTGTTCTGAAATTTCAATTATAACAATATTAGATAACAATAAAATAAGTTGAGTCTTATTTTTTGTAAGAATTAATTTAATGACTGTGTATTTTAATTTGTTCGAACATCATATTTTGGGTAAGTATTATAAGTAAAAACAAACATAATAATAAGCATAATATTAATTAATAAGGTGTGTATTTTTGTTTGGGTATCATATTTTTGATAAAGTACTGTCACATTAGAAATTTCAAAACAAAAATATGAGATAATACTTACCCAAAATTTGAGACTCAAACAAATTAAAATGCACAATTATCATTAAATTAATTCTTACAAAAAAATAAGACTCATTTTGATTTTGTCATTATCTAATGTTTTTATAATAAAAATTTCAGAGCAACAAATAAATTATGCTTATTATTATGTTTATTTTAACGTATGCTTGTTTTCCTAATTTTTAAGTGTTTATTATAATATTATGCTTGTAATGATTAAAAAAGAGAGAATATAAAGATTAAATTATATTTTGGATAAAGAGTTGACAAATTCGTCCTTGAATATGTAGTACGCTGACAAATTCGTTCCTGATATTAACGGTAACGGATGAAAGTTAACGGAGAGATATATTTGTCACACTTTTTTCACTTTCAGGGATAAAAATTTAAATTTTCATCTTTCAAGGACAAATTTGTCAGCGTCTTACACATTCAGGAACGAAAATGGCTATTTACCTAAGAAAATATTATTAATTCTCTAACTTGAAACTAAATATTTTTTTATTATTATTATTATTTATGGACTATGGAGTAGCAATTTTAAAAGCGTGATGACATTAATCTGACAAAGTGATCATAATCACCTTGGTGACTTGGACTCCTGTTTGTGTGGACGTGACGAGCGAAGTATCTAGAAGGATGCACACGTGTGCGGATTGGGGACAGCGAAGCTAGCTGTATCCAGACTTTCAACCACCAGTAGTCAGCATATGGGGACTTGAACCTTTTCAACCCTCCCTCGCCAAAAATTAACATGAAGGCTCTGTTTGGTAGAATAACAGAGACAGCTAGCAATGGAAGAACAAAGAGAACCGAAACAGTCAAAGGAGTATAGTGCGATCTTGCTCCTTTTTTGGTTTTCTATCTTCCTACTTCGGATACTTTTTCAAGAACGTGAAATTTGAAGAATGGGTGGACATTTTTAAATGTGAGTAAAATTAGTGTCTTATCATTCTCTCATTTAGTGTCGGTCACTAGTGGGTGATTAATTTTTTCTGTTAAATTCAATTTTCGTTGGTATGTTTTGCTAGTTTGATAGCTGAAAATGGAATGATTTTTATTAAAAATTATGTGGAAGTTTGGAAATATAGTATAGAGTTGGGTTACAAACAAAGGCAAAAAATTCCAATTACGCAAGTATAAAGTGTGTTTTTGATAGAGGTTAATAATATCAAATTTTAATAGAATTGATTTTGTAAAATTAATTTTGATAAATTAATTTTGTAAAATTAATTTTCAAGTGATATGGTTTATGTTGAATGTTTTTATTTTAAAATTAACTTTGAGTAAAATTTAATACATATTTTTAAATCCAACACTGAAAATTTTAAAATTATTTTTAAATCTAACACTCTATCATATTAAAGATAAAGAAAGAGGAAAAAATTGAATGAAATGAACCACATTCTATATAATTCATAATTAATTTTGCACTCATAATAATTATTTAACTCAAATCAAATACACATATAATCAATTATGTCACATGATCAAAATTTGATAACTAGTATGTTACTTTTTCTAGACTATATATAAATAATAATAATAATTTTATATATTGAACTTAAATATAAATAAATTTAATTAATTTTATCTTATTTAATATTATTATTTTTAAAATATTCATCATTTAATTTTAAATCTATTTTCAGGCTTTTTATTTATGATAATAAATTTTAATAAAAATATTCTAAAAATAATCTTATTTTTTATTTAAAATTAATAAAATTAAATAATAAAAACTAACTTTCTTAATTAATATAAAATTAATTATTATTTTAATTAATATAAAATTTATTATTTTTACTGATACATGAGTTTAGAGAAAATAGCATTCAATGTGAATCCAACAAAAACTTCAAAAAGTAACTTATGCGTTTCTGGAACACATGAAAAGAAAATGTGAAAAATACGCGCATGCCGAACGTATAATGAAACATGCACTATATGCAACTATAATCCATTGTATGGAGCATGTATGAGAGGAAAGTGTTAAGATTTTATATGTAATGTAATAGATAAAATAAAATGATATTTTTTTAATAATTTAAAATCTTTTCTTTCAATTCAAACAATTTCATTTTTTTTTATCTCTTTTATGTTTCTCTTAAATTAAACTCTCTTTCAGCCTTCCTCCCTCTCTCTCTCTCTATATATTTATTAACGTATTGCTGAGTAAAAAAAATATTTGTTAACAAGCCTTGATATATTTAATATTCACGTATGGTGTGTTTATTAGAAGGGAAAAAATAATATTAGAAAGAAATTTTATATTTTTTTAGGAAACACATTTTTCATACTCTAATTTAATTTTAAAATATATTTTTTGAAGCCCGTAAAATACACTTGTAAAGCCCAAACCAGTGAATGACTCGTTCTTTTCAATAACATTTGTTTTTTTATGTGCACGTGATCAAAACAAAGTGCATCGAAGGCCATTTGTTAAGTACCTGCCCTTACTTAGATTCAAAGATGAGAAAGACCTGAAGTCCAGAACAGAGAATGCTTCCAAAAACCGTGAAGCTACAAACTGTGGGTGTGGAAAGTGTCCTCATCACTTCAGAAAAAGTTCATTCATTGTGGTGTATGTGTTTCTCTGGCCAAAGAAGCCCCATTGATTGATCATTAATACTTGGCCAATGGAGTACGCTTCATCCAATTACTTTTCATGAATCGGCTCTTTCTGAATTTCCCTGCAGCATCCTTTCTTTAATTGTCAACTTTTTACTGTAATTAAATTCTAATTTTTTACTACTACAAATTCAGGTCTTTAATTATGCTACTAAATAATGTAATGTAGGTTATTAACACCACCAAATCCAATAATTTACATATGGAACATCATATTTCACACATTAATTATATTAAATGGACAAAATGTACATTTAAATTTGAAGAATCCGTGATCGATGACATGGATGGACAAGAATCTTTAGTATTGTACTATCCAAACTCAAAACCAGCAATGGTCCCAACTTGAAAGACACGATCAAAACTGAATTAAAAGAAATTTCATATCATAAATAACGTTCAACTTTTTATCTACAAATATTAATTTTTAATTGCTTGAGATCTCTTTATTGATTTATTAGTTTTTTAATTTCTTGGAATCTCTTAAGTTTGTCATTCTGATACATCTTGTATCAGTTTGTTGGCAGGATTAACATATTTTGCTTTAAGAAAAAAAAGTAAAGAACGTTGGATTATCTACATGGCTCGTTTGTCACCGCTGGATTTTGGATAGATTCCTTCATCCCATGACATCACTGTTCATCATCAAACTCCAACACAACTTGAACTTACCATTCAAATTTTTTTAAAGTACTACATCAATTCGAGCACTTAAAAATATTATTCTTAAACGATTTATATTTACTTACAATTTTTACAATACAGGCTTTTTAAAAAAAGAGTGTACAACGTTTCCTATTAAGTTAGATACACAGGCGCATGGCCCCAAAGCCCGCCTTATTTCAATTTACAGAAAGACCCGATCCGTGACAGAAAGCAGGGGAGGGAAATCCAGTGTGTGCAGTGCACCATACCATAAGCTAGTTTTTGTCGCGATTGAGTCTCTCCCAAAGCGACGCGCACTGCCTCCTAGCGAACCCCACGCGCTTCTCTTCCAGGTCATACTCAACCTCAAACCCCTGCTGCTGGTAATTCCCGAGTGTGGCCCCGGGCCCATCGCTCAGCTCCGCCTCATCTCCACCGTTCATCAGCATCAAACACCCCACCGTCCTCTTCCCCTTCGCTCCATCACTACCGTCCAAAAACTCGTAGAAATAGTTCTTCCTAGGCAGCACCACACTCGAATTCCCCCCAGCAAAACGCAGCGTTAGAACCGGCACCTCCGACACAGAGTTCAAATAATAGCACGGCGCGAGTCCCGTTTTCTCTTCAATCTTACGCGCGCGCTCGTTCACTCGCCCGACTCCGCGGTCAAACTCGTCAACCACCGAGTTATAAAACCCCGCCGGCAACATCGTGAACGTCGTGCCGGAATCCACAACCACGCCGCCGTCGCCTCGATTGTTCACCCGCCTCAGCATATCCGGCGCCGGGACAGTCCTTTTCCCGACGGAGATTCCGATTAGGCCAACGGTATAAAAATAAGGATGCTTAGGGTTTTCAAGCATAGGCGTGTACACAAACTCCGCCACTCCACCACCAATCTTCTCCTTCTCCTCCTCCTCGTAACGTCCGAGAATGAGTGGACTCGGTTTTCTCACTCGCTCCGAGTCGAACGAGTGAGAAACCAAACAATACGAAAACCGGTTTCCGAGTTGAGGAGATAGCGTGGCCAGCTGCGCCGGGAGAGAGAGCAAACCGCGACCGAATCCGGCGACTCCAGTAGGTTCGGCGAGGGTAGTGTGAGCGCAACCGAACGTGAAATTTCTGAGAAACAAAGAAGAGAGAGAAAGCGTGTCACGATAGAGACGCGCGATTAAGCTTCCATCACCGTATGCGTAGTAAAACGGTGGACACTTGAAATTTGCGCAATCGGAGGTTTCGATTGATTCGAGAGGGCAACGAGCGGCGGCGCAGAGATCGGAGGGAGAGGCTAAGTTGTGCGCTGCGGAGCATGCCGGGGACTTGCATGAAACGGCGGCGCTTCGGGTGATGTTGGTGGGGGGAGAGGCGTTGGGCTTTCCCTCGCAGAGAATGCATTTAAAAGGGGCGCAGGGGAACCAGACTAAGTCGCTGCCGGTGTCCATGTAGAGTGTTATGGGCTGGGCCTGGGCCTGCGGGCCCAGGTTGAAGGAGAGAGTGTAGTCGCTTCCCGGGGAGAGTGGGAGGGAGAGTTGGCGGCGGAACCGTTTGGCGGAACGGGTGGAGGTGGATTTGAGGAGGTGGTGGGTGCTGTTGAATTGGGTTTGGGAAAGAGTGTGTGTTAGAGGCAAGAGTAACATTTGAAATGAGGGGTATGAAATACATAGAATCATGAACACGACCAACAACAACATAGTTGTGGAACTCATTTGTTATTGTTAATGTGCATGTAACCAAAAACAGTGTGTTCGAGTTTTTTCAAGTTAGAAGCATAGAGTGGAGAGAGTACGAAAGGAGTGGTCAATTAATAGGGGGTTTAGAAAGGGGATGGGGAGTGACAGCTAAGCAAAACGTACGAAGTTTCCACTTTGTGTGATTTGGTAACTATGGCGGGCGCATTTTAGGACAGGATTATCTTCTTTAGCAAAGAGAAGTAACTTTTATTAGATTTTGAAAATTTCAACTCTAAGTAATACTCTTAAATCTTTTTTTTTTTGGTCCCATATCAATCCTTTTTTCCTACGTGTAGTCTTAAACATTTACGTTAACCCTCGTTGGGGCTTATTAAACGGGATTTCATTTTATTTTGTAGATAAGATATATACATAACTGGGATGACTCTTTCACAGAGTTCACCTTCAAATCAGGATTAAAAATATCCAAGTGCTTGTTTATGGTGAATTATTTTAGCCAAAACTTTACTTTTTCTTTAACTATTATTCTTCTAAATCCAGTGTCTAGTCTATCTAATGCTGTTTTATTTTTTTTTTTTGCATCAGCAATTGTGTGTTTTTTTTATGTACAATGAATCATGTGCCACATTGTAATATGAAAATTAGTAATGGTATGTCATTTCCAATAAATAAACTATGCAACTAAAAAGTGCAAATAAACACTTAATATAATAATGTTCAGAAGAAAAAAAAAACTGAACCTAATATAATAGCTATTTTGGTGACTAAATATATAATAGTAGCTCGAGCCACATGAAAAGTGCTCCTTTAGGTCACAGGGAAAAGAGTCATCTTAGCACAATTCGCAGGCCAAACAATAGCTGCTAAATTTGCTGGTTGTGGCCGTGGCCCACTTTCCGGCCATTAATGGGACAGTGGGTAGTAGTAGGTAATTGGTCTTGCAAGTAACAACTTAAGTCCAACGAATTTGTCTCAAAAACATTGAAAGAAAAAGAAAATGGGCTTGGGGTTTTCCATGCTAACATTCCTTGTGACAGGTTTCACTAAAGTTCAAGTGAACATAATTGGATAATCTGCTTTTTTTATAATTTAAAACACACTTACTGTCATTGTTATTTGTTATTATTAATGTGGTCAGCAATATGACAAAAGTGTGTGATTAATTGCTTCCGAAAAACACAAAGTCATATATTGTCTGTTGACTCTCTACCTAATGGATGGATCATGGAACACCAATCCTATAAAGTAGTATGTAGTGTCTAGTTCTGTATAAAGCTATTATGTATTATAATGCTTCCATGACTTGTAGGCGGTGACCAGAAAGAAGATAAAAACAAGATTGGCCATGCACCTAATATTTGACAATTCAGAGGCTACTATCAGTCTTATGAACCAATTCTCATATAGGCCAACCTCGGAAAATCCAATTCATCCACTCATTTGTATGTTTCTAATTCATGCATACATTGAATTGTGTGGACCAAATCCTTTTTGTGTTTCCGGTTTCATTAGTGTGTTTACCTATAACAGTAAGAGAAGATGTATGTGTATAACATTTTTATACAAATTTTATACAACAAAAGAAGAGAAAAGAATAAGATAAGATGAAGTCACAGAAAAAAATAGAAAGAAAATGATTCATGAATAATACAACGATATTAGACTAAATATAAGATGTTTTAACTACTAAACTTCATTATGGATATAATCTACGTTCATGATACATATGTTAGACCAACCCAGAAAATCCAATTCATGAAATCATTTCCAAGGTCTTTAAGACATACATGCATTAAATTGTGTGGACCAAATCCATTTTTGTGGCTGGTTTCGTATTTTATTTGCATATAAAAATTATTAGGCCGGTTATAAGATGTCTTAACTACTAATTTTCAGATGCGGTAAAAAACAAAACAAAAATATATTCATGATTCCTAATAAATATTTAATTGTGTTTTTTTCCTAATATTTTTTTTTATTTCCTTCGTGATACAATAAAATATTTGATTTTTGATCTCGACACTTTTTTAATCTCTCATAAATTAGTGAACTTTGTATTTATTTTATGACAAAAAAAATATTTGTTAAGGATAAAAACATATTTTTTATAAAAAAATTATTAATTTTCAGATAATGGATCATGTATTTTTCATAATTCCACTTCTCATTAGTGGAATTTGACAACTGTAGTCCTTCTTTGTTTACATATTTCCTGGCTACAATTTCTATTTTACACCTAGATACCTACATTTGTTCATTTGGAACCCATGAACACAAAATGTTTATTAGTGCCCTCTTTTTTGTGAATCAAAAACTGGCATAGGCGTCCTACTTACAATCTTTTTTGTGGGAAAGCTCGTGAGATTTTGGTGCTAAAGGTTTGTCCGATTGCCACTGCAAAATATCTTTAGTACATGTTCTTCCAAAAACACAAGCACTGAATAGGGGACCAAAGTTCAAGCCCACCAATACCATCTATGGAGCCTTTGCTCCCAATAATAAAATTCATTCATTGTCCTATATAAAAATGAACTCTCATATTTCAGACCTTATGGCTTATAGTTTACTTTCACAAAATCTCAACTGGTCACTGATGAAAAGAGAAATTTCTGAGTCAGATTTATTGTGATATAAAGAGTCTTTCCACCCCACCTCCAATTTATGAGCAAGTCATATCAACAATCTTTTATATAAAAAAAATGTTCACATGTACTTGTAATTCAATAGTCTTGTACATTACAGACTTGTAAGTTTAACTTGAGAGTGCCAAACAAAGCATAATCAACAATTTATCATCTAAAATTGTACATATCAGAAAAATAAAAACAAAAACTTAGCATATGGAAGAATGCAGTATTTGTTCTTAACTTTTTTTAGTGAACTCTGATGATAAAATTCAACTTGAGAGTTCTTAACTTATATGCATTGACACAAACCCCTGTTTTAACTTAAGAATTGTTTTTTAATGATTAAGTAGTCTTATGTGTCGTTATTTATATAAACAACTTTTTATAAGAATTTAAAAAAAAAAACTTATTTACTCCAGTAATATTCTCACGTTACTTAACTTTAAGAAATACTAACGTATACAAAGGCATTGGAGTTGCTCTCATAAGGATGAAGAGTTTAAGTGGGTGCATAACAATGGAAACATAAGTGGTTAATAGTGGCCAGTTAACGTTGATGAAATAAATTCAAAGTCGAGTATGTCAGAAATAAGTAACAAAAAGAAGTAGATGGTCATGCTTAAGTGTGACAATTGACTGAAGGTTGAGTCAACCAATTTATTTATGCTAAGTATACATTCCTGTCCACGTTGACGCCGTCTATTCATTTTTAGGAGTCCAGGTTTCACGAGCATATGCAGTGGCAAAAATCTAATTAAAATAATCCCAATGAACTTGGTCCATAAAGATTATTATGCCCACCAATTGGTATTAAATCAGCTGCTCAACAGATATATGTATCAACTGCATCCCAAAAATTGAGCCAGGGGATCTGAAACTTTCCAACAGTACGAAATATAACCACTTGTTCTTTTATTGCATTAATTATCATTTTTTTTCACTAACTTACATTTTTCATTCTTTCCAACAATTCTCATTTTTCTTTATCTCTATCTGTCTATCATATTATATTACTTAATCATACTTATATTTTTCTCGATCTTTTTTTTTTTCCCTCTCTCATTAGGTGTCTACAAACATTAAGTGTCAAAATATATTTTTCCTATAACATAAATTAGGTCCACATATAGCACTTCACTCAGCTTGGTGAATTTTGGGCCAAGGCTAAATCGCTAAAGTAGTCTTGTACTTGAATAGAGTGTGTTGTTTTCTGCTTTCTCATTATTATTTCTTGCACTTCCCTTTACATTCCTGGATTTTTTGGAATAGAAAGGAAAGTGTTGGTAATAATAATGAAAGTGCATGAAGTTTTAGGCTTGACGAATTTAAAGTATTAGTGAGAACTTGAAATTAATGACATCAATTGCAGTAAAAAAAAAAATACTTTAACATTTGAGAAGTCCAATAGTACACATTTGAAAAAAAGAAGTTACTCAATTAGTCAATTAGCAATTTATCATTGCTTCTGACCTTTTGTAAACAAAAGAATACAACAATTTGTACTGCTTGGATTGGAATGCACCTCTAAGTTTTTTTTGAATGGAAGAGACTTAAGGGTAATAAGAGTAAAATTTCAATTTGATCTCTAGATTTTGTTTTTTAATTTGATCTCAAATATAAAATAATTTTATATTATCGTATAATTACAACTCATATATATGATGAACTTATTATCTTTATTCCGTTCCTCAAAAACGGAGATCCAGCAATTTGCCAGAAATCAATATGGGATCAACTCTCTCTCTCTGAAGGTGCTTATGAAGATTTAAACAACTCCAGGAAGAAGATCACAGCACAAACGAACCACAAATTGGACGTGGGGTGTGTGCACTGTGAGAAAGGAAAAAGAGAGAGTAACAGTGTATGTGTACCTTTCACCTTTGGTATGTATGGCTATTTATGCTTACTGACCTGTGGTGAAATGAGGAAATTGCTCCTATTCTTGATCACGATCTTGAGTGGATAATGTGGATAATAATATTCTGTATCTTCTTTGATTCTGCAGATATTTGGAACTTCAATCTTCTTTAATCTTTCCGTAAATAACTTCCTTAATTGCCTTGGGCCTTTTAAACGTAGCCCAATATAAAATATCCGTAACAATCTTATATAATAATTAAGTTAAAAGTTATACCAACAATAAATTATGATTGAACTAAACTCTTTAATTTATTAATCTCTTGTAAATAATTACTATTTAGTCCCTTAAACCTTTATTTTTCCCCATCTGTCGACTCGTTTAAAATGAAAAGTATCAACTTCTAATGTAACTAATCAATCAATTTATACAATTATCCATATTCATTTCCTTGTTCCCTTTCAGTTTGAGTCGTTTTTTCCCCAGCCCTTCTCATACTATCTAGTAATTTTTCAAAGTCAAAACAAAGAAAAGTACACTGGCTCAATCTGAATTGGTCAATTGGACCGAAGAAATTATCTACGTTACACCATTACTTTGTACTAACACTCTCAAGGTTCCAATTTTTCCTTTGTGGATCTTTCCCTCTAGCGCCAATACCATCCCTAGTTCGAACGAGGTACACATTCAAGTAGTTATATATTATTTAGACAAATGCTTAGTATTGTGTAATTAAATTAAACGTTCAAATGCTTAGTATTGTTTAGATATAGGATACATTTTTCTAGTTCATCCACAATGTCGTTGAAACACTGCCATAGAGTTCCATGATTTCTGTGTTCCCCAAAAACCCTAATAGCCACTTGTTTCCTTTCCCGAACCCGACCTCGAATACATACTCCCAAACTAACCGCCATTAGAACCATGAGCTCGTCCACCAAGCGTGTGTTCCAGCTCAAGCTTGACCCAATAACCGGTAACTCTGAATGCGTCGTCATCGAAGACAACGACGACGAAGAAGAAAGCTTCGCCCATAATTTCCACCAACCCCTCCTCGCCACGACGTCGTATCTGGACATGCTCAACTACTCCCCCAGAAACACTGCGTTTCGCCAAGCCATTCAAAAAACCATCACCAAACCTTGCCACGTTCTCGATATCGGGTGCTCCAAATTCATTTTAATTATATAAAAGAAAACACGTGGCTTCATTGTGCAGTTTTTGTATAATGCGATTCTACTTCTTCAATTGTGCAGTGCTGGAACTGGGTTGCTTTCGATGATGACTGCACGTGCCATGGTGACGAAGGGAGGGTCACGGCGTGTGAGTCTTACCTTCCGATGGTGAAGCTGATGAACAAGGTGCTGCGAATTAATGGCATGGAGGGAAGAGTCAAGGTCATCAACAAGCGCTCGGATGAACTCGAAGTTGGTCTCGATATCCCTTCGCGTGCAGATGTTCTTGTAAGTGGCATGCCTAAATTTTCCACGTTGGTGAACTTGTGTGTGTTTGTTAGCAGTTCCTCGATCTTCACGTTTCAAATATGCCTATGTCAAGGAAAATCCCAGGTATTATGATACATCATCATGTTAATGTTGCATGCATTTGCATGATCAGCAGGCTTGGTACTTAGTGTTCTCACTTGTCAGGGACTATGATGTCTAATGATTATATTGCACAACAGTTTGTCTCTGGTAGCTTACTAACTGAATTTATATATTAAGTTTGTTTGCATACAAGGTTAGAAGTACTTTTGATAATTTCTTTATTGAAAAAATACTATATTTTCAGTAAAGAAACTCTTAAAAGCACTAATATACCCATTATTAATTAGCTTGAAAGCAACATCACATGGGGAAAACTTGACCTGATTATTAATCAGTTATTAACAGAAGATTGCAAAGGCAATTCTTTCATTATATCTGCCTTCATATCTTACAGAATAGTAATTCGCAAATGCAATTCTTCATACATATTGAATAATGAAAATTGTCTGTTGCAGGTTAAGTTCACGAAGACCGGGGTATGTCATGGATTTGTGCTGTGGATTGACTGGGTGATGGATTTCCAAAATTCTGTTGTGATATTAACTGGTCCGGGTCACTCTCATTTCCATTTCCAACATTAACTAAACCTCTGAAGCCCCACTCTTCCATCTAACACCTGCGGCAAAAATTATAGATGAAAGACTAAATCAAGACCAAAGATAAAACTCATCTTATAAAGGATCTAGAACAATACTATGAGCTATTGCTTATTCTTTCCATTTTAAGATTGCAGATAGGAGATATTGGAAGCAGGGAGTAAAGCTTCTTGGAACACCTAGAACAGTAGGACCTCAAAGATCAACAAATGTCCAAGCATGTTCTGCTGTTCTGGAAGTTTGTTTCAATCCATTAACAGGGGGAACTCAAAATTATACTTGATTTCTTATGAAACTTTTTCACTCTAGCTATTATGTTATTATACCCTGGTTTGATAGACTTTTTCACAATCAGTGGCAGACAAAATAGGCTGTCAGCCAAATGTTGGTTGAGATTTTTTTTTTGTTTAGTTTATGATTTGCATGTATGGTGAACTTTGTTTTTTGTTCTTTTCAGTGAAACTAATTTCACTGACTTTATATCATAGGAGTAACGCTGATGTGATACTATAAGCGGTTGATGCTATACAAAGATCTGGTGGGAATTTATGAAATTCTCAGAGGACAGGCTGGTAATCTTACTGAACACCATTTGTGGCCAAGAATGCTGAAAACGACTTGTAGCACAATTTACTTACAGAGTAATGATACGATCATTGTTTACTGCAATTTTGAATGAAATTTGGCAAATCAGTAGGAACGCAGACAGCCAATATTTTCACTAAAGAATTACTACTAAATCCCAAAATTAGAGTCACATGAACAAAGAATATAAATCAAGAAAATAAAATTGTCTTTAGGTTTTGATACGAGACTATGCAGCTAATTTATAGTGTAAAAAGAATTGATTTTTCAAAGGTCAAATTTCTAGAATTTAATTAAAATATACAGATAATATAAGATTTTTACATGATGTTTTAAATTATGGATTGACATAATAAATAATTATTGCCTTTTATAAAGATCATTTTAAAAATTATATTTAGAGTAATTTTTAGTTAGTTGATAGTGTATAAATTTATATACATAGCATATAAAAATTATGCTTTCTTGTTCTGACCAAAAAAGGCCATCATCGTGTGTTGTAGGAAGTGGGAAAATGTAAGAACAAAATCAAAAGTCTGCTGCATGTTATAACTATTAAACACATAAATCAATCGGCGGGTTCAGTTTAATCAGAAATTTAAGTCTGAAAAAAAAAGTACGCTGTTAAGCTGATTAAGTAGCCACGTTTTGCATGTTTACTGGCACTTAGCACCACTTATACTGTAACATAAACTAGGGGCGTTTGATATGATCCAATCTAAAATAAAACTGTACATTGATTAAAAAAACAAAATTTGATGAAAATTGAGTTTTTTAGATATTTTTTGGATAACTGATTAAATCGGATTGAATTTCAGATAATGTTCCAAAACGGAACCAATATTCTTTAAAACATGTATTTTTTTGCGTTTCACTTGTATATTAAATGCATTTTATGTGTTTCAACTTTCACGTATTTGAAACTTTTTCCTTTCATACACGAAACATTGTAATGTTACAAAACTACCAATTAAAATCACCACCTAAATTGTTTAGCCTTTTAGAAATACCATCTCAAATTTTGAGTACTGGCCATTTAACATTTTTATGCATTTTAACCTTCACATTTCTCGCTATTTTGTGTTTTGTACTTATATTCTATTTTTAAAATAGCCACTATAAATGGATCTAGCAATATAATTATGTAAGGATGTGTCAATAAAAATCAAATCACTCAATCTAATCCAAAAATTGAACCAAGTCGCAAGTTATTTCAATATTTGGATTAGATAACTCTATAAAACAAAATTGATCGAAATTAATCTTGTAAACATCCCCAATTATTAACTATTTCAATAATAATTTAAAGTAATTGTTAAAATGGACCCTACTGAGCCCAACCATAATAACTCTTCTTCGGCTGCTGGGGATTTTGGGCTTTGTTGGTTGGATAATAAAGAGGTTTGTACTTTAAATGGCCCACGGCCTACGTGCACTCATATCATTTGTGATTTATATCTTGACCTTTGAGAGTTGTGAAGAGGCAAAAGAAACTATGGCACCATATTTGATAGCACGTTCTTTATTATTATATAACACTCATCCAATAAGAAACAGGAGTATAGGACTCACTGTTTTGGACACTAAAGGCAAATTGCATCCGTAGTTTTCCTTAAACTATTCTCAAAAAGCATTTTTTTCCTAAATATAAAAATAGACCATGACATTCACAATATAAAACCGATTTATATTGTGATTCAATTATAAATCATATAGATTTATTAACTTTTATAATTAATATATTTATAAATTATATTAATAATAAGTTCCGATTGATTGAGAACATAACAGAATTTATATTAACAATTTTTTTTTTAATTTATGTCAACATATCTTAGAACGAGAATAAAATACACATTTCTTCAAGGTGGTCTTTTCAAGTTTCAATCAATCCAATAATATAGTAAGCACGACGACAATTAAAATACAACTGGGTCGCGGTGGAGTGGAAAAGCAAAATCAGGACCATACAACAACATTCTTTTAGGGAGGGCAATATTTATAAATATTTTTTAGTTATTATAATTTAATATTTTTTTGATTTTTTTAGATTTCTTTAATGTTAACCTTTATGTTTTTTTAGTCTTAAAATAATTTAGATAATATTTTCTTTTATTATTTAAAATGTTATTTAAATCGCTTTAAAAACTAAAATAAAATACCACTAAATTACAATAATTGAAAAGATATTTAAGTATTTTTTATATAATAAAAATATTTTAATTATGACTAAATCATATATATGGTCTTCTTATCTTTTAAAAAGTTCGATTTAATATTTTATTTTATTTTTTTGTTCATTTTAATCGTTTATCTTTTAAAAAATTTATTTAATCATTTAATCTAATTAAAATTAAAGTTATTAATCATTTAAAAATGAGTTTTTTTTTTGTTTAGTTTCCTTTTTTTCCTCTAAGTAATTTTAGCAAAAAAAAATATTCTTAAATGATTACTAACATCAATCATAAATGAATCAAATGAATAAACTAAACAAAAAGATAAATAATCAAAATAAATATTTTAAAAGATAAAGGATTAAACTAAAAAAAATTGATCAAATTAATTTTTTTAAAAAAGTACCTTCAATTATTATTAGATTAGAAGATGTTTGAGCCTTCATTGGTGGGATTTAGATGATCCGTGAACGATTTTAACACTTTGATCCAGTTGATGGCAGTCATGAACAAATTACGTAATCATATCCTCACGCTTAAATTATTATTGTGCTCGAAAAAAGTCTCTGGGCAAAAAATGGATACCCCCTCCTCACCCTCCCTTTACACAAACATCATCCATTGAGTCAAAAATATCCCATTTTCTTGTACTACTAAGATGGTGTTGCATTTGGTGCCTCTGGCGAATCTCCACTTACAAGCCACCGGCCACGGGTTGAGGCCTGCGGTGGTTGGGTTTGCGTGCCCGCTGGTCCTCAAGTTCTTGATGGGCTTCAGGATCTTCCGAGACGACGCACTTCACCAGTCAAGACTCTTCCTTTTCCAATTAGGTCACATAGCGTTCAGCACCGAAGCCCAAATCTCCCGCGTGGCCAGAATGGAACGTGCTCTTAGGTTAATTTGGAGAACACTCACTCCTTCATCAACCACCGATGATAACTCCCAAATCACACAACAGAGCCTCCACGACCTTTCCATGCTTTCGCTTTAATCACCTCCACATACTGCGCTTCATCGTCTTTGTCGTTTCTTCTATATTAACCACATATTACTGCTGTTTGGTATTTGAATTTGATTTATGTTTCGGTTTTGTCCTATGAATTAGGTTTATTTTTTCATGAGAGTTGTTTGTGGTATTGTGTGTCTAATTAATCCTACAGCTTGCATATGCAATTCGATTTTTCTGTATGACAAACTTTGTCTGATGAATGGAAAGGTATTAATGATGAGATTAAGATGGTCTCGATTGCCGTTTATGTGTACCATTTTGCTGGTATGTTTTGTTTGTTTGTTTGTTTTATTCACGACCTCTCCAGTGGTTGAGATAAAAATCGTACGTTTATGCAATTTTAATCATATTTATTTAGATATGCATTGTTATTAAAAAAAAATTAGCTACTAATATTAGCGAGTAAGGTGCATTTCCAAACTATAAATTGAGTAGTATAACATTTTAATTTGTTTTATAGAGTTTTTTTTTTTTTTTTTAAAAATATAGTTAGGGAAGGATTTAAATAATTTTAAGTTTCTGATTAAATTATCGGAATCTCCTCAAATAATTTTAATTAGCTCAGCTGCGAGACATGAATTGTGACTGAAGGGTTTGATTTTTTCATGAGTTTCATCTCTTTTCCATTGTCTCTTCTGTTGGTAGTGTTCGATTGAGAGAAAAGAAACAAAATGGAAGTGTGAAAAATAGAAATGAATGAGAGTGAAAAGTGAAATTGTTTGTTTAAAGTAAAAGAGAGTAAAAATAAATAAAAATTTTGAATTAAAATAATGTAGTAGGTAATAAAAAAAATTAATATTTTTGTAATTCCAATTTTATCCAGGTATGTATAATTTTTTTCAGATTTTTTATATTTTACATTTTATAATTATATGTTGGGCTTGTGTTATAAAAAAGGAAGGTGCATAATCAAATATACACTAACACATTCGGTTGAAATCACGAGCTTCCAAATTGAAATGCATGGGATCCTCCATTTTTCAACACATGAAAGTCCTACTTTTCACTCGTTTTATTGGCACTCTCACTTTCCTTCCTCTTCTTTCACTCATCACGAACACCGCCTTAGTGAGAAATCTCATTTTTGGATCTATTTATTTCTTGACGTTTAAGTATCTTCCATATACTTTTGATTTATAATTCTTTTTTTATATATTATTGACATGTAATGTGGGGTTGAGAGGATAAACAGATTTTAATTTATGCAAATTCTTGTGCACAATATGATGATTTTTTAAGGATACATTTTGTAAAATGTAATTTTCCTTTAATTCCCAACCATTAATGTGAATTCCGAAACTCCCTATTAATTTAAAGTCCCCGAACCAACACATGGTAAATGGACAACAGGCTAGTGCTATTATTTTTTAAAAGAGAGAATAGGGGAAATTTTATTGCAAAGAAGTGGGCAAAGCCATTACATTAGCAGGAATGAAAGTGGAAATATATGGAAGAAATTACTCAATTCAAATTCTCTCTTTAGAAGTAAAAGCTAATTTTGCTAAATTGTGTCGATCAACCAGCATGTTAGCCAGTTGCTTGCACTGAGCAATGAGAACCTGCAAACATAAGTTGTTATGTTGGATATTTCCGTTTTAATGTTTGACCCAAATTCTAATGTGTTGAAAAGGGATTTGTTGACTTGGGTTCAATTCTCGAGGGGCTGACCCCGGCCCATTCCAGGTGCTGAAATCCCTAAACCTATTTTCCTCTCTATAAATAGTACATTTATAGATGGAGGCCGTAGAATTCAGAATTCCAGAGGAAGGAGAGGATTCTCGTTTTGAGCGCAGAGAAAAGAAAGCTTTTTCTGTGAGTATTTCTCCGAGAGGTTGAGTGAGCAACCCTTGTAGAGAGTGGTTCCGTCATTGTTGGTGAGGTTGAGTGTCTCCGGCGAAAGGCCGTTGAGAGTGTGTAACCATTATTAATAATAGTGGATTGTTTCTGGACAAGGTCTCGTAGGTTTTCCTCTTCGTGTTTAAGAAGATTTTCTCTCACGTAAAGCTATTTGTGTGTTGTTTCTTTCCTGTTCTTTCCGCGTTTTGATTATTCACGTTTCCACATTATTCTGTTTGATTGTTTGAGGGTTGAGTCCGTGATGACTCTCTGTTCGTTGGTAGCGAACGTGTGTCCTTCCTAACACTATATGAGTGAGCATTCTTTTTCCTCCATTGATTGTAAAGTTGCTGGCAATAATCATTCTCTACCAATAATATTCATAATGCAAAGTTGTAAAGTCATTTAAGGAATTGTTTAGCTTAATTAATAATTTCAAATTCTAATCTTAGATATGTAAGTGTATACTCATATAGAGAGTTTTATCACTCACTCGTAGTTATCATTCTCCACTGAAATAAGATTGTCTTTAAAATATACACATGTAGTCTCTACTAAACAGCCATGTATCAATGGACCACCTACTTGGAACCATTCCTATCTGCAATAATACTCTTTTTAAAGCGACTTCATTCTGCAATATTTGGGTAATATTGGTCCCCTCAGCGATCAGCTCATCACTCATGATTTCGAAACGCAAAACCAACTCTATATTATGGATATATTACGAAAATAGCTATATTAGGATTTAGGAAATTAAGGTACCAAAAGATAGTAAGTTGTCTTTGACAATTCAACTGTTGGTTTAAATTTCAAATATGCTGCACCTCGTGCCAATAAAATATACTACAGTGTAACTGGCTTTATCTCTTTCAAAAGTAGTTCACAAGATTATGGAGTTATCTTTATTAAATTACAGAAGACTTTTCTATTATACTTGTACAACAAATTAATAATAGAAAGAGAGAAAATTAAGTAAGAAAAATATGAATTTGATATACAATAAATGATAGGGTGCAAGAGAGATAAACACAAAAACAATGTTTAATGTTTAATGTTTATGTGTATCACATCTCTTTCTGTTTTGTGTTTATAAATACATTTTTAAAATAATTTAAATTTGATATATTGCCAGTGTAATTTTTGTCATAATATAAATTATTTATTGTATATCTAAAATATAATTTATAATTTAAATATTTAATTATTACAAATTTTAATGATGATATATTTATATTTTAAAAATATTTATCTATTATAAATTTTAATTATATAAACATGTTTCTTATGTATTGCACAAATTAAAATAGTAGTTGAATATATTAATTGCAGCTCGTGCAAAAACAACCCATATTTTGTAGAATGACATTTCTTTCAAAGTCCACAAGATTATCGAGTTATCTTCATTGAATTATAAAATAATTTTCAATTTTTTGTATACAAAAACATTACAAAAAAAATAATGTAAATTTGATATGTTATTACAAATTTTTACACTCAACTAAATTGAATTATTATATATATATATATAGTTTTAAAGTAATTAATTTAAAACTTAGTTATTTTTAATCTATAATAATTTATAATTAAATGACAATATTAAAATCTTTAATTGTATTTTAATTAAATTCTATAAAAATTTACAAAAAAAAAAGTTTCGTTTACAAATGATTATATAAAAGGTATAAAAATGTGCAGTTTTTCTTAATTTGATATATTTAATAAGCTGTATTTAATATTTCTACATTCTACCATATCCTAATTACAATAGACACTTGGAATTCAAAGTTATTTGGGTGTTTTTTTTCACTCTTTTTCCTTTTTAGGTTAAATTATAAATTTTATTTTTTTATAATTTTTATATTTGTGATTTTGGTCTCCTTATTTTTATTTTATTTTAGTCCCTATATTTTTTTTAAAAAAAATTACCATTATTTCATGTCTTTTATTTTGATATAATTAAATCCTAAATCTTACTTATTCATTTAAGGTTAAATCAATAAATATTTTAATGAATTAAAATATAAAAATAAAAGGGAATAAAATATGCAAAAATTTAAAAATTGAACCAAAATTGTAAATTTTCTAGACTATGAGGATTAAAATCATTGAAAAATAGGAAGACAAAAAATTAAGGATTATGAATTAAATAAGGACAAAAATTATAATTTAACCTTTTTTATATGTCTATTTTTAGAATAAATTTTTACTTTTGCTTATATATTTAATAGTATAACATTAATTCTATTATTTCTAATTATGTTTTTTATGTATATTTTTTAAATACTTCATACACTTAAAGCGTCAGCCCCTAAAGCTAAAAAACGATTATCATAAAAATAAGAGAAATGCTGATAGAGGACTACTAGCAGTATATTATCTAACACATTCTCTTTTTTATGATTAAAATTTATTAAAAAAAATAAAATTATGGATGAATTTTATTAAATAAAATAATAAAATTCATAATTTTATAATTTTTAATAAATTTCTACTGATAATATACAGTGTGTTAGGAAACATGCTGTTAATATTTCTCATAAGAATGAACATCATATTAAGAAGTTGAGATCAGTATTTTTAATACAAATAATAATATTAATTAAATTTCTTAATGTATGTATTATCATTTAAAATTTACAAAATAGAAAAAATGAAAAGTGTAAATTTTAAGTATATACTCGAAAGCAAGTCAGCTCAGCTCAAGACATGTTACTAAGGCCCATCCCTAGTGCTCCATTTTTATAGTGGCCTCATAAAAAAATACGTATATATATATATATATATATATTAAAAAATAAAAAATAAATATGATATTTCATTTTTGAAGTTGTAATTTGTTTAAAAAATATTATAAATATAAAAATAGTATCTGAAATATAAATATACATGAATTTCTTTTGGTCCATAGCCAAAACCAAATGGTTGGTGTGGGGCGAGGACAATTATTTAACACATCTCATTTTTTGTTTGATATACCTCCAAAATTTATAAAGTTCACATCTTACCATTCTTCTTCAAAGTTTCCTCTCTCCAACCTACCTGAGCATTGTCAACGTGCTTCTAGTGACTAGGTAATCATCTTCGTGAGTCAATCTTGTAGTGGTGGTGACACCTTTGGTCCTCGAGGTAGCCACATGATCTTGGATGTTGTCCTTGTCCCCATTGGAGATAGTGAGCATCTCAACTTTGGAATCATCATCAATGTCGACGATCTGCCTTTGGTCTGTGATTATTATGGCAGAGGAACAGGTTTCTTCAGCGGTTGAACGTAGTTCACGATGGGCTTTTAGGATTTGGAGGAGGATTTGCTATAGTTGAGATCTCACTACGCTTGCTCCTTTAGTGCCATTGAGAGAAGCTCGTCCTCATTGACATCGTTGCGGTTCTATGTGAAGGAAGAGAGAGAGAGAGAGAGAGAGAGAGTGAATGTGGTTTTGTTGATTTTATATTTGAGGAGGGAGATATTGTGTATGTGTGTCTGGTGTCTTGTGGACGCAACTTCACCCCTCACCTGCATGCAGTCGCACCACTAGTGTCTATTATTTATGGATTGTTGAATTCGTAATACATATTTTTTTTCTATTATGAATTACTTAATTCGTAATGTATTTTTTGGATTATTCGTAATATTAAAAAAATGCATTATGGATAATCTATAATAAGATTGTTCAATCCTATTATGGATAAGATTGTTCAATCCGTAATATTCATCTCCCTTCTGTAATTATCACTACGATGAAGAGGAAGATGGAGAAGAGAAGAGATTGAGCTGGTAAGGTGAGGAGCCTACTTGTTGGAAGCATGTTAACAAGGCTGAGGTGGTGGGAGAGGGAGGAAGCTTGGAAGAAGAAGGGTAAAATTGGGATATTAGAATATTAGGAGGTGCAACAAGCAAAAAATGGGACACGTTAATCCATAGGCGAGCCCGTCGTCATATTTCGAATGAATAAGCCCACTTACTTAAAAGCCCGCACATAAACTTTGATTAAGCGCTTCTGGCACTCTTTTTCATTCTCTCTCTTCGTTCTATCACCGAAACCCTTCTTCCATTACCGGCGAACGAAGTCGGTGGCAGACAGGGAACAACCTCGATTCCCAAATCGTAAAATCCGATGACGACCGCTGCAAGACCCACATGGGCACCTGCTAAAGGTGGCAACGAACAAGGTGGTACTCGAATTTTCGGTCCCTCACAAAAGTACTCTTCTAGGGACATCGCATCGCACACCACTCTCAAGCCCAGGTATGATTCTTTTTTCTCCTAATCCTTTTCCCTATTTTTTTTCTTCATATTTTGCTTTGTTTGGAACACAAGCTATGTTCAGGTTTTCTTACGAATGGAACATCACGTAGTTGAAATTTACAATGGAATTTAGGTTATCACGATGATAATAATTGGGGTTAGTTTGAGGCTAGGGAAATAGGTCATGTCATTCTAGTTTAGGTTAATTGGGCCTCGATATTGTTTTTTTTACCTATAAAGATCGTTGACTTGTCTATGTTATGTTAAGTTTATGGGTCCTAACTCGTAAGGTGCAGTTTCTGGAAACTCTGTTGTACATTGAGATTTCTCGTTTTTCGAATTGTTATATTGGTTATATATGTTTGTTCATAAGTTCGTTGCTGGATTTTTATTCTGGCAATTGAATGGAATTGCGATTTTCAATATCTAATCCTGTTGAAATATGTCACTCCAATGATAAGAGAAAGTGTTGCCTTTTACCTCCCCCTTCTGTAATCCTGTTTAGTTTATCATGGAAAATTCTACTTGTTAAATCTAGTTTATTAGTTGTTTTCGAGCCAATATTGCTAATGGGTGAATGATCATACATCATCAATATGGAATAGGCATCTCAATGAATATACAAGTAAACGATCTTGATACAGATTAATCATATTTATTTATTTAAACCTGTAATCTGACTGGATGCAAAATGTTATCATTTTTCTTTCCTTCTTCCATTGAAGGGAAAAGGATTGTGAACAACATTATGTTGTTCTTGTACTCGGTAATGTGAGCTTCTTGCACTAGCAAAAGTGCCTCAATCTCCTCAATGATAAGAGATTCAAACATATTACCAATGAAAGTGATAATGGTTTCATACCCTTCTGGTTACCCTTTGAAAATGACATCCCAATTGCTGCTGAGCTGGAATAGGATCACCAACAGCAAAAGAGAGAATGAACAATAGCCTTGATAAGGAGAGACTCAATAATAGAATAATATCCAAGTTTGATATTGTGCAACTCAGTTCAGAGTTGTCAAGCTTTTGTGCTAGTTTGATTGTGGGACGTGGTTGTGTTGTGGATTTGTTCCCACAACTCCTAGGGATGAACACAATACCCTATGGCATGAGTGAGGATGGAGCTTGAAAGAGAATATTGAAGCCATGACTAAAGGAGTTGATCTTGCTGCTCCAAAACAGCATATATGCATCATTCACTTTGCCTTTATCAGGATCATCTTTCCTAGAGAATTGTGTAGGAATAATCAGATTTACATCAAAGATATATAAACTGTGACCTTTGATCACTGGTATGATTTGTTGCTTATGTAAAAGAAGTGGTGATTGTCAAACTTTTCAAAAACCACATGAGAGGAGATGACAGCACCAGAAGAGTTCACCAGTGGTGGAAGAAAAGGTGGTGGCTGATTGTTGGAATTATTTGGATCAAGAACAAGATCTTGATACCCTATTGGAAAAATATGTTTGAGAAACTTGGAAAATGAGAGCAGGGAATAATTTCAGATCTTATTGATTGATTAAATCGAGTGCAGAAAGATACTTATATAGAGAGTGAAAGTGAGGGTTATTACGATGAGTTGCCAACTGTACTAACAACTGGGACTAATTGGGCAGTGGCTGATATACTATGATAGTCTATATATCCCATGATTAAACTTTAAATTAAATCTTTGTCCTGACATGATTGAAATGCTTTCATTTTCCATATTTTCCTCTCATTTTTCTCTTGTTAAATGATTAAGAAGCTACACGGCTCTATACTTAGCATGTTAGATGCAGTTTTGCTTATACAAGTGGTGTACTTTTCCTTGCTAATAGTTGTAGTTCTACCTTGCCAGGAAGGAAGGGCAGGACACTCAGGATGAATTAAAGAGAAGAAACCTACGTGATGAACTGGAAGATCGTGAACGAAGGCATTTCTCATCAAAAAATAAATCTTATGGTAAAGTTATCATTGTTTAATATTTCTCTATATTTCTATTTGTAGCATTTGAATTGCATCATTTCTGTCAGATGGGGTTTTTATTCTTCCTGTTTTTAATTGTAATTTGCAACTGTTCAATTCTATTCTTATTTCTGACAGATGACAGGGATCACGGAAAGGGCAGCCATCTGTTTTTGGAAGGTATTCTATCTACTAATTAGTATACATTCACTAAAATACTTTGAAATGGCCTTCTATCTAAAAGAGAAGGAAGAAAAAGAAGACAAGGAAAGAAACCATAATTGTATTATATATTCAGTATTGTTGATTGATGGGTCCTTTATCTTGACAGGTTCCAAGAGAGAAATTGAAGATCACATTGTTGCACGTAGTGTTGATGCAGATGATTCTGACGTTGAAGTCAAAAGTGATGATGACAGGTTTATAATTTGCCAATTTGGCATGAACTTTATGTTTAACTGTCTCAAATGTTAATTTAATGTATAGTTCGTACATACATGCAATTGAATTGAACTCATATTATATAAAAGCGCAATTGCAGAACACTAGTATATGTAATAATCAAAACTTATATAGTAATAGTATTACAGTCATATGAATATAATTCAAGTTATTATGTACACACATGTATTATTTAGGTTTTCTCAAAACAAACAAGGCTTATTGTTTTATAGTTTATACTTTTATTTAGGCAACTTAAAATGTATTTGCCCTTCATGTGCGCATTATGCATACTATTTTTTTCAGCAATTCAGCATAGCCAGTCTTTTGTTGATACTTAGGTATGTAATGTAATGACATGTGTAAGTGTGCAGCACAACTTTTTGGTTTTGATGAAGCTGTTTTTTCTTTTTAATAATTTATATACACTTTATTGATGCTTTTTTTTTTTTTTCAGCTGACATTTTTCTGTGTTAGTTTTGTATGGAAGTTTGGCAGTGTGGGGGAATTGGTTTTGTTGGAACATGTGTGTGATATTTTGGATGGGAACAAGTGGTTTCACATTATACCTGTTCTCTCCTGTCTCTGGGTGCATTTGGAATTATCCTTTTGTAATTTTGTTGGAATTTGAAATCAAATTCCTTACATCAAATTTTGGAGTCAAACAAGCGTCATGACTTGTTTGTTAATGGTATAGTATATACTAAAGTTTCCTTAACTTTCTCAGTGATGAAGACGATGATGACGAGGATGACACTGAAGCATTGCTGGCTGAGCTTGAACAAATAAAGAAGGAAAGAGCAGAGGAAAAGCTACGCAAGGTCTTGTTCCTTCTTTTACTCTTCCTAGCTTTGTTTATGTCATGCCATTAAAGCTTTCCAGATGGGGGGATCTTGAACTGCTCTGTACACTATAATCTTTCTACTATTGTTGTTACTAAACTTAGTTTTGAAGAAAGGTGGGTGGATACAGTTGCCTTTCCCCCTCCCTCCTGTAATTCATTTGGGTCTTGATGAGAACCTATTTCTATCTCTTTTTAGCAACTTATACCTTGGTTGCAAAGTGGTTCTGACGATGTTAGTTGCAAATTGTAAGTAAATGTGAATGGCTCTTGTGTACAAAATATTAGAAAATGTAAATCTTTTTTCAGGAACGACAACAACAGGAGGAGGAGCTTAAAGTAAAGGAGGCAGAGCTTCTCCGTGGAAACCCACTGCTAAATAATCCAACAGCATCTTTCAATGTGAAAAGAAGGTTTGACTTTAGATATTTTTCAAACTGCTCACTAAATCAAAATGACAGTTTTTTCTGTTAACCCTGTTGGTTTGCTGTCTCGATCTCATTTTTTTTGGGTTTTGCATGCACTTGTTTTTGTTTAGGTGGGATGATGATGTGGTGTTTAAGAACCAAGCCCGTGGTGAAACCAAAACAGCCAAGCGATTCATCAATGACACCATCAGGAATGATTTCCATAGAAAATTTCTGCATAAATACATGAAGTAAGTCCTTGTGTCAGAAGTCCGAGTTGTTTGGATTTTGGACTCAACAGAACTTATTAATTTGCAGTTTGTATCTAAATGTATGATTCAAAGTTGATGGATATATTTGTTTCTCTTATAACCGTATTTTAACATGCTACTCATAGTTGCTGTAACATGGTGTATGCTTGTTAATGCCAACTGGGTTTAAGAGTTAGACCATAAAATAACATTCAATGAGGTTGTCTGTCTCACCCTATGCTATTCGTTGTTCTATAATTCTGTTCACTCGTTGGACCAATCACCTAATATGCCTGGCATGGTAACGATTATCGTCTTTGAGACCTTGCATCTAAAAATTGCGGATGGACATTACAGTTTAATATTTGTAATTAGTAATTACATCTCTTTGTTCATTTTTTTTGCACTTACATTACAAAGTTTTTAAGAGCATTTTTAGTGTTAGATCTTAAACAAAGATCTTGAACTTAAGATCTGATCTTTACTAGATCTCCCAATAAAAGAGGTGAAAAACATGAAGAATGAGTTTTTATAGAATAATTCTCAAGATTAGCACATTATTCAAAAAATAATATTTTTTTTCTCTTTTTAAGATCTCAAAATAAGATATATCACTAAAGAAAAAAATGGAAGAGATCTTTAATCCTATGTGGTATTATAGGATTTTTCAAAAAGTAGTCTAAGATTTCTATTTGAAATTTAGTATTAAAGATACTCTAAGAAGTTAAGACATGTCATCTTAGGATCTCGCACTTGCCCTTTGTTTCAATAGAAATTGGGAATAATACTGAAAAGAGAGATGCGGATTAGAAAAAGGAGAAAATATTTGTGTGGAACCCATCCAAAAAACAATCTCTCCTTTTGTGAGAAGAAAGAAAAAATTATGGGATTCACATAAAATTATTGTTTTATCCTTATTATTATTCCATTATCTCCAAGTTCTACCTATATTAAGGGTTAACATGTTTTACTAGAAAAATATATTCATTCTCTCTATCCATGAAGTGTTTAATAAGTTGAGACCATTATCATCTTGGAAGCTTGCACTTGGAGAATACGGATAGAAACATTATAGTTTAATATTTTTATTAAATCTTTTTTTTTAGGGGGCGGGTGGATATATTAGAAAGTGTATAATAATTTTTTTATTAACAAATATTAATTTTTTAATTTTTTTAAAAATGTCAATTGGGATATTCAAACCTATAACTTCTTCCTTCATCTTTATTCAATCATTAAGTTAATTTTATATCTCCTTTGTATAATAAGTTGGGATGATTATCATCTTGGGACCTTGGACTTAGAGAATACGGATATGGACATTTAGAGTTTCATATTTCTGATTATATTCATTATAATATTTTGGGCTTACATTAGAAAGTGTTTTAAAAGAAGTTGATAACATTATCATCTCGGGACCTTGTACTTAAAGAATATGGATAGAGACGGTGGATTCTAAGGTGCACCAGTGCAAATAGGAACTCACGCGTGAATCATCGTTTTTTATCTGTGATAACAAGTAATTTACCGAAAGAAAAAAAAGTAACACAGAAAAAATTAATTATATTTTAATAGAGAAAGATTACCGGTTTATTAAGTTATAGATTTGAAATTAAAAACAGGTTACTTGTTGAACCGATAGAAGAGAGGCAGCGGCAGTGGGAGGTTACGACTTTGAAGTCGTAATGCTCTTTTTATGTTACTTTTAATTTTTTAACGTTTTTATATTCATTTTGTTAAAAACCTTATTTTATTAATTTTTCATTTTCTAAAATATTTTATATATTTTTTAACTTGTTTTTTTGAATTTATTTAATTTCATTTAATATTAGAATATTATTTAAATGCTTTTATTAAATAGATTTTAATATTATTTTATTCAATATAGTTTATAAATTTTTGATATATTTTTATCTATTATTTTATTTAATATATTTTTATATTTTTCTTTACTTTAGAATATTCTATTTACATATTATGTAAAATTTTAAAAAATTAAGTTTAAAAATTGTTCTCACAAGTCGTAGGGTTTTATAAGACTTTAAACTATTTTTTTACTTTTATAATTATTAACACAAAATCATTTATAATTATTAAAACTCAATAAATTAAATAACCAAAAAATTATAATTATAAAACAATTATGAAATTAATAAATATAATAAATAAATTAAATTAATATAT
>PYAF01001306.1:92581-128440 GCA_007407185.1 Glycine tomentella | reverse complement strand
GTTTTAAGTACTTTCCAATAAAAAAAATATCTACAGAAAATTTGACAGAGCATATATTTATTAAAATTATCATGAGCATATATTTGGTTTAATTAAGTCACTAAATCTTATATGAATTTTTTATTTTATATATACCTTAATTAATTTATTAAATTTTTGGAATAATTTTTATAATCACGGTAATCAATTATCATGCGATCAAAATTATAAATAAAATATTTTATTTATTAACTGTGATATATTTAAAACGTTGGAACTATACAATTGACTACAAGTATAACATATAAAAACATGTGTGCAAATCATAATAAATATATTTAATTAATAAAGAACAAAATTTTATTGTAATTAGACAATTTTACTTGATTTTTGCCATCACAAATCAAGCTGTAAACCAAAAATAAAAAATAAAAGGCACAAAATTAACTTTTTTTTTTTAAAAAAAGTAGAAAGGAAACATGCAAGACATCAGTAAAGTAAAATAAAATAGATTCTACCTAAGACCTACAACACTCCCAATAATAACAGTTTTATGAAATATATGTATATATAAAAATATATTTAAGTATTTATTAACAAATTTACTAATATATATTTATTAAAATTTAAATTAAATAATTAAAAAATAAAAAAATCAATTAATATAAAAATTAGTCTTATAAATTATAAAATATGAACTTTAACATTTGTATAAGGCAAAAAAAAATTAAGCTAATAAGATATTTAAGAGAGACATTCAATGTCTTTTGATTTTTTCCTATATTTTCTCATTAACAACTATTTTCCAATATATAATGACTAACAAAATTTGAACCTGAAAATTTATGTATATTATCTAAACTTTTAACTACTAGATTAACTAAACGCTGAGTATATAAAATAGAGAAAGTAATATTTTTATTTAAAAACCAACCATAATGAATACAAAAATATTGAATTATATCCATTCAACTCAAGTAACCAGAAAACTCAAACGTTTGTACAGTAATACATCTCGCAATAGCCTAAAAAAAACACATCTTGCAATAAAAATATCATTCCTGTATAGTTTTGTTTTTTTTACATTAAAGAAATGATTATAATCTATGATTTATGAACATACTTAATATTTTTTTTTGAGCCAATGAACATACTTAATAGTGAATACAAAAAATAATTATTATAGATCAAATGATTTTTTTTAGGATATTATAGATCAAATGATAATATAAAGAGTTTAATGTTTATGTATGTAATTTTTTTTACAATATTAATTAGTTAATTCTAATTTTTTCTAAATATTAATTTAAAATAATTATTATAAAAATGAATGATCTCTATATAATATCTTTTATTGGATAATAATATCTTTTATTTTGCGGTTTCAATCTATGCTTTGACACTGTGCCTCTCCCATGTAAATAACATATTAAAAACTTGTTTCATTTCAATCAAGAACGAAAAAGAACAATTTGGGTCAATTTCTAAACTTGTTTCAATAGTACGTATGAACATCAGTTGCTCAATTATTTTGGTTTAGGCATTCATTTGTTATAAATTTTAGTGTGATTTGATTATAACGCATTGATCTACTTAATTCTTCAATCAATTTTAAGGTTAATCGAATAAAATTTAAAAGATAATTAAATAAATCAAAATTATTAAAAGATAAAAGACTTAAATATATTTAAAGTCTTTAATAAATGAGAATTTTATTTTAGATTTTTAAGAAAAATTTCCTTATTTTGAGTCTTCCACATATAAAAACTTTTATTTTTAATCATTGCCATTAGTAAAATAATGACCTATTATATTATAAATTATTTTTTTAATATTATTAAAAACTGTGATGACTTAACCGACAATAATAATTCAAAACAAAATCTTTAATGTATTGGAGACTCAAAACAACAATTTTTTTTTTTTTTATATTAGAAACCTAAAAGAAAATTTGTCAGTTATAAGTGACCTTAATAAAGATGAATGGCTATAAAAGTATAATTTATCCTATTTATTATTACTTTGTTTGACATATATAGTATTAAAAATTGAATGGTGCATTAAGAAAGACATTAAAAGTGAATTATGATAGGAGATTCCTTTCCGTATGGGCGTAGCAATAGCATCTTCCAAGTACCGGCTGAGCTACAATTTAAAAGCTCCCTTCCACCTTCTTTCTCGTTTCTCTATCTTTCTCCCCTTTCCCTCGGTTTCCTCCCAAAACTGACCAAGTCCGAGTCTATTCCGCCATCTCACTACTTTTCAACACGCTCCAATTAAAACAATACTCCCACTACTGCAGCTAGATATTTTCACTTCCTATACATAACCCTATTCCGCCATCTCACTTTTCATCATCGCTTCAATTAACACTTCATTTCGTTGTTTTTCTCTGATTTTACTTGATGGCGTGGGCGAAGAAGCGAGGTTGCTCAAATAGTGTAGGGTTTATGAGATGCTTAGCGTTGATGTTGGTGTTGTTATCGGGGTTTTGGTGTGTGTCGGGTGTGAAAGAAGGAAAAAGGAATGCGTACGCGACGATGATGTACGTAGGTACGCCTAGGGACTACGAATTCTACATAGCCATACGCGTGCTTCTCAAATCGTTGGCTACGCTCGACGCTCAAGCCGATCTTGTTGTCATTGCTTCCCTTGATGTTCCTCCTCGCTGGATTCGTGCTCTGTGAGTCCCATTCTCTCACATCATTGCCACTTTATTTTTATTTACTTTTACTTTATTATTATTACCGTTTTCTTGTCCTGTGTTTGCAATTCGTTTCTGATATGTTTTTTGCCTTATTATTCACCCCGGAATTTGGTTGATTTTAAAGTGTCCTATGAGCTTTGATAAATTGGGCCTGTCATGTACTAATTTTTGACCAGAACTTAGTAGTTGTACTTAGAATTCTTCGTGAAACATGCGAATATTCTTGCAAGCTTGGATCATGTGAGTCAATTAATTATAGGATTAACTTTGATAGAGTAAAGTTTTGGAAATAAAAATTAATGAAGATAATAAAGTATAAAAGTGTGAATCACATTTTATTTACTGTTCATTTCAAACTTTTTTTTTTTAGGTCTCTTTCGTCTCTCTAAATCTCTATAAAACGGAGGGCAGTCATACTTTAAAATCTTTGTCCCTCGTCAGGGATAGAGATTGAATTAAAGGAGAAAATAATTTGAAAACGAAGGTTTGGGGAATCGGGATCGTTAGTTCGGTTTGGGTCGATTTGATTGTGTAGTGACTACTGACAGCCCATAATGTTAATGCTTTAATTAAAGGGTTTGTGGGCATGGATGTCCACGTCTGATTTGGATTGAAAACTCTCAAGTCCCATTATTACCTTGCCTGGGTCCATACTCACTTTCTATGTTGGGGTAGAGCTAGGGATCGGATTTTCAATGGAGTTTAATTTCTATGGGTTCTTTTTTATTTTTTGCCATCGTATTTCCTTTGAGATACACAAGGCAAAGAATAGAGATAATTCTTTTAAAAAAAATTGTAGATTTAGTCCCACCTTAGAGGTTGAGAGTTTTGCCCCCACTCAAGCCAATTTGAATTGGTAACTTCTGATAATGAAAGATGTTAAGAACGTTCCATTATAATCCATAGAAAATGATTATATACTAAAAATGTAACATTCCATTATGATAAATTTGTTAAATTTTAAAATAATTATCTAAAATTATTTTAGATAATACATAATACATGTACATGGACATTGATTCATTTCCGAGTCTTGCATTTAATTAACCAGTGTACGTTGCTACGAGTTACGACTCGTCTTATATGATTGTCCAACAATTGTACAATCTTCTTCAATAATTTTTTTTCTTCTAAAGTACGTAATTATAAAATGACAAATTATTATTATTATGAAAATGTATTCTCAAGTAGTTATTTATAATTTTATTATATATGATGGTTTTTAAGTTGGTGATGATAAGATTAATAAAAAGTTTGTACTATTTAGTACAATTAAATTAAAACCTTTTTCAAATACTGTAGTAACGTTTTTTCCCCTTCTATTTTAAGTGTAAGTTGTCACATTATGTGTTGTATGTTGTGAGGGGCGGTGGCGTTCTTATCGACTTTAGGACTGCGCGTGAAGTTCAAGAGTGTTTAACGATGGTTTCAACGTCCTTGGATGGTTGTTCAACGTTCTTTCGTGTCTTGTTCCTATTTGGTTATTGTTTCTTGCGGTCGGCAAATATTACTCTAGTTACCAACAATTTTGATGTTTTTATGCATTGAATTTTAATAGGATAAAACTTAGTCCAAATATGTTTTAAGGTACTTCAATCTAATAATAATTGAAAATTTACTTTAATAATTTATGTATTAAATGATATTATAAATTAATCTTAACATTAGTTATAAAGTAAAATTTAAATGAAAAATAATATAAAAAACCATATTTAAATTTTGTCTTTTATAAATTGTACTTCACAAATTTTATTTAATTATTTTAGTAAGAAAATTGTTTGACGTTCCTTTGAGATATATACTCTATGGAAAGAAGAAATATGAAGTTCGCGAGACAAAAATAAGAGATCTCATTAAAAAACTTACTCCTTTCTTTGTTCTCCTAAAAATATATATACTCGTTAAAATGTGAAAACATTATTTATTCTTTTACAAAATATAAGGTGGAGCTTGGTTTAGTGTGAGTATTTTCTATTTTTATTTTTAAAAAACAGAAAATAACAATGAAAATATGTTTGTTTGAAATTTAAAAAACATTTTCAAAAATAAATCCAAAACTAAAAATAATAAATCAATATTTTCAGTATTGTAAACAAGAACGCAATAACACCTACTCTCATACGTGTTTTTCAAATCTTAAAAATTTAAAAATAAAAGTTGTTTTCAAAAATTAAAAAATAAAAAACAGAAAATAAATATTCAAATCAACCGTCACCTTTTTTTCCCCTAAATTATATTAAGAAATAGTTGCACATATCAAGGCTAATTTTTTAAAATAATACAAATTTAATCAATATTTAGCAAAAGGGGGCAAATCCAAAATTATTTAGCAAACTGGGGCAATGGAACACGCCCAGCTGGGGCGTGTTTAAGCCCATGGTGACACGTGGCAGGGGAAAAATGGGGAATTAGGGTTTTCGCGATTTTTCGTAAATTACGGAAGGTCATAACTTTTGACCGGGACGTCCGATTGAGACGAAACCGGTGGACACGCGACAAAATCGCATTTTTGAGGCACTTAGAGGCCTCGTTTGGGAAAAAATTTTGGGCAAGTCCCCTTCGGGAACTTGTCCAGGCCTTCTCCTCTCGATTTCGAGCGCGTGTCCACCGGTTTCGTCTCAATCGGACGTCCCGGTCAAAAGTTATAACCTTCCGTAATTTACGAAAAATCGCGAAAACCCTAATTCCCCATTTTTCCCCTGCCACGTGTCACCATGGGCTTAAACACGCCCCAGCTGGGCGTGTTCCATTGCCCCAGTTTGCTAAATAATTTTGGATTTGCCCCCTTTTGCTAAATATTGATTAAATTTGTATTATTTTAAAAAATTAGCCCTTTCTTAGATGTGCCAACAAGGGTTCTTTAATCCTTGAGCACAGACTTACTCATCATTTAGTTTTATCAATTACTCCAAAGCATGGAGGAATCATGAAGATAAGCATGATGGTGCCTAATTTGATTACCGGCTATTTTGTCTTATCTGAATTTTCACAACTTGAGCTAACAAGTATATAGTGATTGACTAATCATACTTTGATCCCTAGTCCCTTGGCTAGTGGAACTCTCAACACCTAGTTTTAAAGTTGAAAGTTATTACTATATTATACCAGTGTTAGTTATCAGAACAATTAGTCACTCAAGCTACTTTGTTTAAAACAAAAGGTAATCACTCAAATAAAATAATAAGAGAGAATAAAAGGATGTTTGTAAATATTGGACGCATGAAAATCAGCAAGAAAACCAATTTGGAGTACCCCTGAGTCTGATCGTGTACAAGTTGAAGTATAATTACCTCTTTTTTGTATTGGACAATTGCGTTGCGTGTATGGACCGTATTATTGGCATTATTAATTGATGAATTGAAAATTGACCATCCTTTTTGTTTTTATTGGTGGCTCGTCTAGTGAAAAGGAAGATGGTGCGAAAGTAGTGAGAGTTGAAAATCTGGACAACCCCTACAAGCATCAAGATAATTTTGACAAGAGGTTCAAGTTATCGTTGAACAAACTCTACGCTTGGAGCTTAGTGGACTATGACAGGGTGGTGATGTTGGACGCTGATAACCTCTTCCTTCAAAACACGGTCGAGTTGTTTCAATGTGGACAATTCTGTGCGGTCTATATAAATCCTTGTGTGTTCCACACAGGACTCTTCGTCTTGCAGGTACATACATTTGATTTGTCCAAACCCCCCTACAATTTAACAATCTACGAAACTGCAATATAACTCCAAACTTCACATAAATTATTGCCACCTTTAAATCGTGTTATTTTAATGCTTCATTGTCCTTCTCTATGGTGTAAAGCAGCTTAATAAATAACCAAAGTGTTTAAATCGTGATGTAAGGTTTTGTTGTGTTTATATATAGAAAAATATCTATTTAATGGAAGAATTCTGTGTTGAATTATATATGTGTGTAAAATTTTCTTGAGTTAGTAATAATCACACATTGCAAATAAAATTAGTCTTTGATTTAATGAGTTAAGAAATATATGTAATGTTTTGACCTAGGAAACCAAAACAGTTTAATAAATCAATATTTTAACTAAGGTGATTCATATAAGGGGAAGAAAAAATAATGACTTACTTTTGGATGAATTTAATTAATTAATCGTTTTAATATAATAGTGTATCTTACCTCAAAAGATAAATAATATAAGCTGAAAAAAAGTAGTAATATTAATAGTAACATCTTATCAGTGTATTGAAAAAAGGAAAATGTTCTGCTGATAGGTGCTCTTGATTGACTTGAGAGCATTTAGTAGATCACATGTCAGTTATCTGTGGTAGATAGGAGCAGTTTATAAAAAATTAAAGTATATTAAATGTTAGTACTCCTTAACTGCTGTTCAAAAAAAAAAAAATTGCTACTACTTGACTAGCATGACACACGTTTTTTGTGTTAAAATGTTTAGGGAGTTTAGATTCTGAGTCAAATTAAATTTCTAAAATTGATTTTGGTATTAATTTTAAAATTGATGTGATTTTTATTTGGATTTATATTTGTATAATTTTATTCTAAAAATTAATAGTAAAATTTAATATAAATTTTTATTTCATATAAAAATTATCAAAAATTATTTTAACTAAAAAAATAATTTTGGATCAGTATCATTCGATATAAAATTAAACATGTGAATATTTACTTAAATCATATTAGATATCATTCGTGATTAGAAACAATCAATAATCAAACCAAACACACACTTATCTCTATCTAACAGGTTCTTATTTTTTGATATTTGCAGCCATCAATGACCGTGTTCAAGGACATGGTTCATGAATTACGTAATGGGAGAGAAAATCCTGATGGTGCAGACCAGGGTTTCATAGCTAGCTATTTCCCAGAGTTACTTAATAAGCCAATGTTTCACCCACCACCTAATGGCACCAAGCTTGATGGAACATATAGGCTTCCTTTAGGTTATCAGATGGATGCTTCTTACTATTGTAAGTATATACCTTAGCTTTTGAAACTGCACTTCTGAATGCTTTAATAAAATTCTGATCATCCCAGTTCATGCTAATATGGCTCCTAACTTCTTCAGATCTTAAACTTCGCTGGAGCATACCCTGTGGACCAAATAGTGTGATCACATTCCCAGGGGCACCATGGTTGAAGCCATGGTATTGGTGGTCCTGGCCTGTTCTGCCATTAGGCCTCCAGTGGCATGATAAACGTCGCCAAACTTTAGGGTAAGGTCCTTAATGGGTGTATTCTTTTTTTGTACCCATGAATTGTACACAAATAGTGATGGTGATCTTTTGTGATTTACTAATATTTCAACTTGAAAACACTGAATTTCGGAATATGGTCTTGTTTTAATAAACTTTTCAATAAACAGGCACTTATAAGAAAAGAAAATAAATTAAACTTCTTTCATAAGTTAAAATTAGCTTATCATAAGTTAATATCAACTTTTGAAGAAGTTAAATGAGAAAAGTTCCATATAAGTTGAAGTTTACAAGTGGAGAAACAAATTTCATTTTATCTCTTTATTTTATTTTCCTGTAGGTATTTATTGAGAAGTTTATTCGAACAAGATCATGATAAACACAAAGATAACTCCACACGTCTTTTGTTTCTTTTTTTATAGTAGCACTTTGTTTTCTGTCACATAATTTGAGCTGATTTTTAACCGTTCTTTTAAAATCATTTTCCCCTCAAATATGTAAGTCATTGTAACAATTGGTCTATTATTTTCTACAGGTATGGTGCGGAGATGGCTGTGATACTTATTCAATCAGCAATATATTTGGGAATAATAGCAATGACTCGTTTTGCACGGCCAAGTCTCTCAAAGCTATGCTATAGGCGCTCTGATAAGAGCATCAACTTGGTGCATAACATCCTCAAATTGGTGGCATTGTGGAGCATCCTTGCGGCTTACACAACACCCTTCTTCATCATTCCTCACACGGTTCACCCTTTGTTAGGATGGCCTCTCTACTTGCTTGGTGTCTTTGCATTGTGCTCTATTGCAGTCAATGCCTTTCTGCTGCCAATGTTGCCGGTTCTGATGCCTTGGCTTGGGATCACCGGTGCTTTGATTGTCATGGCTTTTCCTTGGTATTCAGATGGGGTGGTGAGAGCATTGTGTGTTTTTGGTTATGCATTCTGTGCTGCACCGTTTCTGTGGGCATCTATGACTAGGATAATGGCAGGGCTTCATCAGTCTCTAGAAAGGGAAGCTTTTTTGCCAAGATTAGGAGAATCTTCACCACCCTCTTGGTTTAACAAGTTATATTGAGCTGTCTGATTGAGCATGATTGAATGCTTGGGGACATAGATGACAAGCTCATTGGAAATTGAAGGGGAGGAAGTGCCATGGAATTAGCACCATCATGATGTTACTGTCGAAATTATATACATTTTTTTTTGGAGCGAGATGGCCATGTTGCACTTACTAGGAGGAGGAACAACGCGGAGTTAGTGTGTGTATATAAAGATTGTTTTGCTATTTTTCACATACATCTGTATCAATTATTGCACGATTGGTTCTTGTATTCAATTTTTTAAACTTGTTAGACAATGAGATAAGATGAGAGAGTTCGGCATCATTAGAACATTTAGTAACAACACTGAATCTCTTTGCTATATTATTGACACTTGGTAAAAATTGAAGAAAACTCATCTCGATATATCACTGTCACGACAACATATTAATATTGGACAAGTTATATGTATTTTCTTGCGTCCTCCTTAGTACACTTCTCCAATTAGAATTGGAATTTTATCTTGATAACGTATAATAAAATTTGATTAAAGGTCAATATAGATTACATGAACTGATGGAAGAACGAATTCATAACACAATGTCCGACCAACAATTTATGTATGACACTTTTATGCTGGGACCAGGATTTTATACCAAAATAAACCACTCTTCTAATGCTTCTTTTATTTTTTTAGTAAAATTTCATGTCAATCCTACTAAATAATCTGACTTTACTCGTTATTAGTAGAAATAGAATCAATATGAAAATTTACTCGAAAAATATATATAAAATGTGTGCTAGTAGGGTTCCGGTGATTTATTTGATTTTGTGTTCGTTATCTACTATCGTATGCTAGACTATTAGCTGAGATGGAAGAAAAGGTGACATGGGCCAAGAGAACCCAAAGAACTGATACAAATAAAGGGGTCTAAATTTTAATATTACAGTGTCCATTTATGTATGGAGTTTGTGTTAAACAATTTTAAGCTTAAATATATTTTGTTCATGTAATTTCATCGTCTTTTATTTAGTTCCCAACATTTTCTATTTTAATCTCGTAAATTTGGATCATTTTACTTTTAGTCTCCATTGACTACTTCCGTATTACAGAGCGCAAATAAAAAAAGAAAATGATCCAAAATTATAGGGACTAAAATTAAAATATAGTAAAATTACATGAATAAAAAATATATTTAAGTCATTTGAATTTATAAAAACATACTTTTACATTATTTTTTATTAAAGAAATATTTATAATCTTTGAACTGTAAAATCATACACGTTTTTAGTTCCAAATGAAAGACTAACCTCACATTAATTTTGTTGAATATAGGCTAAAAATGAACATTTTTATATGAATTAAAACTACAAAATAATATAATTTTAGAAAACAAAAACATTTTAAAGCTAATTATTTAAATGTTATTACTTCAATCAAAATTTAGACCATATTCATAGTTTTTTTTTATTGTGATTGTAGAGCATAATACAGTTTCTTTTATAATAATAAAATGGGGTAGTATATTCAGGTGAATATTACCCCCTTGAAGCACTACAAGAAATAAATTTAACTAACACTCCACTGGACATTAATTTCTTACTAGCGATGACTTATCATTAACTCTAAGCAACTAACTAAACGTTTATTTCTCAATATAATTGACTTCACGTTAATCATTACAATGGTTTATTATGGCTCGTTTATCATCATGATGGGTTAGGAAGCCTAAACATACTAAAACTAACCTACAAATTATACTCCATCCATCCCTAAATATCAGATACTTATAACTAATTCATGCCTATTAAAAAAAATTGATTAATTTAATTAATAACGTTAAATTTATTTTATAAAAAGGGGAAAGAAAATTTCAAAAAGTGTTATATATTTAGGAATGAATAGAGTATAAAGACTTAGGAACTTATTCCAATAAATAAAAAATAAGTGCAAAAAATACATTAAAAATAAGAAAAGGGGTCTAATGAACCATTCAACCCAAAAGCTAATTAATAAACCCAACTAATTAAACTGCATTGCATGAATGCTTCTTGGTCATGTGGATTTGGATTTTTCATGTTGTCTTTTTAAGTTGGACTTAAATCACTATCAACTTGTATAAAAGTAATCCATTAGTTTAGTTTTTTTTTTTTTTTGACAAATCATTTGTGTGATTTCTAATCCACTTTGATTTGAACTTTCCTTAATCTACATAATTAAGTCTTGCAAAGCTTATTTCGTTATCTAATGGACGTTTATTTCTCAGATTTAATTATATTTTGGGGAATAATATTTTCGGAAATGTTATTACGGGAAATATTATTCTCATAAAAAAAGATTTGATATATACTTCTAATTTTTGGAAATATTTTAAATTTAATTTAAAATAAATAAATAAATGAGGTAAAATAAGATGAAAGTGATTTAAGTACTGATTCAGTTGAAGAAACGTGGACGGTGGTTGTCACTGAAAAACTAAGGTGATTCAGTTGAAGAAAATCATAAATCACCTCTTGTACTGATTGGATATTGATGTAGTGATTTTGCAATATAGTTTACAATCAATTACAATAAATTCCAAACCTGACAAGATTTCGTTTTAGAATGTTACTATCTGAAAATCGTGTATAGTTTAAGAATAATGCTTGTTGTGAACAGCCAAAAGCCACTAGTATTTTCGAGACTGCTTCCGTGAAATGCTTATCAGAAAGGTTAGTGTTCTTTTATATTATATGTTTGCTTTGATATATAATTATTAACAATTATTCATTTAAATTTTCATGTTATGTAAATTTGTATAATTATAATAAATATTTTGATAATTTGATATGTCAAATTTTTGGCATGGGCTAAAATTATTTCCTGACTCCATCATTGATGTTGTCCCAGTGAACAACAGGAAGAACATCCTTATTCAAGTAAACGTTGGTTACATGTACTATTCTTCTTCTTCTAGCTAATTAATACATAATACAACCTTTATTTTATCATGTCATGATTAGAGACTAATTTCATGCAAATCATTCGTCTGATTTAAGTATAGGAACATAAGACTAATCAAACCATCTAATAACTGTTTATGTCTACTGATTTGAAGGTTTTCATATATGATGAAAATCAAACACTAAATTTTTTATTGAATAAATTATTCCCACAATTAGGCATGGCAGCAGGACCCGAATCTGTGGGTACCCGCCCGAATTCACTCTGATTTTAACGAGGAAAAATCGAGTTTTTCGGGTTCGGATTTTCCCCGATAGCCAAAAGCGAAGGTGGAGACGGGTATGGGATTACTGATACCCACCTCGTCCCCAACCCGTAATAAATAATATTAAAAAAATAAAATAAAAAATAAAAATATTATTTTCTAATTTTTTAATTGAATTGATTGATTTTATTTTGTAATTTTTAAATTATGATCTCACATTTTAAATGTGGGTTTGTTATTATTATTTTTTTTGTTACATACTTAGTTTTTTTTCCAATTTTTCAATAAAAAAAGTTATATTATTTTTTTATTTTTAAAATTTTAATCAAATAGCGAGGCGGGACGGGACGGGAAAAATCTGAACCCCAACAGAGACGAAGATGAGGATGAATTTTAAAACCCGACGAAGATCAAAAACAGGAACGAGAAGCAGGTTTGGGGGCGGGGGCGGAGACGGGGACGGGAACGGGAAATGCAATACCCGCTCCCGTCCCGCTCAGTTGCCATGCGTACCCAAAATGTGTGTGAGGATATAATGACTAAACTTCAACTTATTTATTTCCAGGCCCGGCCCTGTGGCAGGGCGAGCAGGGCGTCCGCCCAGGGCCCAAAAATTTTTGCGCTGGTAGTTTAAGTAAAAAAATTTTATTAAAAAAATAAAATAAAAACAAAACCTATGTTAGGGGTCCATTTTGTGTGTTAGGGGTCCATTTTTTCTATCTCTTAATTTTAATATTATTTGCATTTCAAAAAATTTGTGTACTAGAGGTCCATTTTTTCCATCCCTAAGTTTTAATATTATTTGTATTTCAAAAAATTTATGTGTCAGGGGCCCATTTTTTTCCATCCATTAGTTTTAATATTATTTGTATTTCAAAAAATTTGTATGTTAAGGTCCATTTTTTGTGTGTTAGAGATCCATTTTTTTTATCCCTTAATTTTAATATTATTTGTATTTCAAAAAATTTATGTGTTAAGGGCCTATTTTTTTCATCCCTTAATTTTAATATTATTTGTATTTTAAAAAATTCGTATGTTAAGGCCCATTTTTTCCATCCCTTAGTTTTAATATTATTTATATTTCAAAAAAAATATATGTTAGAGGCCCATTTTTTTCACTTTGCCCCAGGCCAAAGAATTTTCAGGACCGACCCTGTTTATTTCACTGTTAGCTCACTCTTCACTAATATTTATTTTGACAATGAATCATATAATTAGTAACTAAGTTTTGTTTTGTCCTATTAATAATGCTGTTGGGTTTTGTGAGTGCAGAGAGAAGGTGGTAGTGCCCGTGAGGAAGCCGTAGATTAGGTTTCAAGGCGCGGGAAGAGATGTGACGGTGATAGAGTGGCATGATAGGGCTAGTGACCCTGGTCCCAACGGCCAACAACTGCATACTTACATAATTGCTTCTGTTACTGTTTTTGCCAATTATTTCTCTGCCAGGAATATCTGCTTCAAGGTAAACTCAATTCAGCAATATATCATACTTCATTATTTCTCTTCTTAGTCACATTATATAATTACTACTTATCATACTTTCTCTTTTATCTCTCTTTAGCTGTCAAATAGGTTTTTAGATGTCTAAAAATATTTTTTGATATGAATTCGTTAAAATGAAACTCCTGTTCTTCTTCTTCTTCTTGTTCTTCAGTGTGTCTTTTTTGTAATTACCACGTCATGTGAAGCAAGTTTTAACTAACAACCCTAAAGCCTGCAGTCTATGTATTGTATTGTCACTATCGATATATTTATAAGCAGTTAGCAACTTTTTGATGCATGTGTAAAGATTCTTTTTACTATACCACTACGGTTAAGTTTTCATCAAATTTTAGACATCGATCGTATCTCATAAACTTGTATATTAAAAAAATGTTTCACTAAAATCAAAGGAACTATTGTACACAGAATAATTGAACAAAAATCATTTTCCTGTTTGTAAAAAGACATTCCCTCCGGCCGGTATTCCCCCTTTGTGTCCTTTGAAAAGTAGCAGGGTTTCGTATTAATATTTTTTTGTTCTGGGTAAATTTGGAGTTTAATGCGCAAAACTTGAGTTGCGGTATAGCTAAGATGATATTATAAAGTCAATAATTAAGCCATAGATTGGTCCATGGACTTAATATTCCATGAATTACTTTATATTATTAACTTTGAATATGTGGAGTTCGATTCCTTTTCCGCCAAAGGTTTAGAAGCAATCAATAAATGAATAGGAAATGGTGCAGAACACAGCACCGGCGCCAATGCCGGGAATGGAGGGGTGGCAAGCGGCGGCATTTAGGATATCCGTGGACAAAGCCTTATTCTACGGTGCACAAGACACTCTTTACGACGATGCTGGCCGCCATTATTTCAAAGAATGTTACATCGAGGGCTCCATAGATTTCATTTTTGGCAATGGCAGGTCCATGTACAAGGAAATTCGTTAATCAAATTCACTGGTGTTTGTGTATTTATATATTATTTTACCACTCTTGTTGAAATAAAAAAAAAAAATACCGTCTGCAGAAAATTATTTTCGTCACACTATTCTTATATCTTATATATAGTGAAACATACATTTCAATGAATTATTGTTCCATTTATCGAAAGAAAAAAAAAACAAATTATTGTTGCGTCTTTTTTATCCACTTTGAGTAAGATCAGTAGTGTATAGCAGTTTTAAATTGGCAAGGGTGTTAGTGGGGCACAACATGGTTGCATGAAAGAGGGTATGAGCTTTTTGCCAATTTGCCCTATATTAACATGTACCTTTAACCTTTGTTTCAGCAGACATGTCACTTATCAAAATGTCAATATGTCACACACTTTAGATTCTTGTCATTTTTTTAAGCCGGGTGCAGATTTCTAACTTCTACAGCTTTTGGTTTCATAATGTCTGTTGTCGTTGTTTAGATATTTGGAATGCATCATCGCCCTTGGCTGTTTGCAAACGAGTATTGAAAACTCTTTTTTGAATCTTCTTACCTGCTCACACTCTTGACTTCCATTTATATATGTTCAATTCTCAAAGCCATGCATGTTTTTTAATAAAACTAGGATCCTAACTAGGTTAGCACCCCATCAAAGACCCCAAAGCAGAAACACACCTCATATATCACTAAAAAGGAAAAAGAGAACAACAATTTGAGAGATTAGGCCAAAATCCATCACAAACAAACTAACAAAACCTGTAGTCAAGAAGGAAATATCTATTTCTAAAGAATTCGTCCCTCACATAATCTGGGATATAATTCCACCAAAAAGAGTTAGATCTAGAAGCTACACCAAAATTTAATACTGAGCGAAACTATACTTAATACAAATTATATAAAATATGCATTAAAAAGTGAGTTGAAGTAAAATAAATTCATATGCAACATATATAATTTGGACTAATGGAATGAAGAATCTCTCAACACTTCAAGAGTATAGATCAACACAAGCATAGGTAAAATTTATAAGAAAAACACCACAATTTTAAAGTTAGAGTGTAAATGGAAAGCATAGCATACAGCCAAAACAGAATGTTAGCATTTACGTACGTGCATTGAATCGATTATACACAGCTCATTAAACTGTGGAGACATACATCGTGTGTGGCCCCCAATCTCCTTGTCTTGTAAGATGTACTATATGTAAGCCTACCCTTAAACTAACAAAGATAGTATAACACAAGTACATGTTTGGATTAAAGTTGAAAGAGCTTGAAAACACTCTCATTCTAGGAGTAACAATTTTTTTTTTTTCATTTAGGACATTGGATTTCATTATTGTAAATTGAAATTTGTAAAAAATACTTCTAGACTTTAATCTAAACATAATCTTAGTTAGTTTTTTGGGAGTAACTGAGGCATTGATTGGTCCAGGATTGCAAGCTACACTGAATTGCGACGAGGTTCGGCTCAATAGTAGCCCAAGATAGGCAATTCCCATACGAGAAGACGGGCTTCTCATTCGTACGGTGCAAGGGAACAGGAAAAGGCCCAAGTTATGTGGGCCGTGCAATGGGCCAGTACTCTAGGATTGTGTATGCCTACACTCACTTCGACAACATAGTTGCACATGTTGGTTGGGATGATATTGATTGGAACATTTCCAACAATAACAAGTAAGACCTAACTTTTATCATCTTTTTTCATAAGTTAGAGAATATTACTAATAATGTTAATATGCGTTTGGTTTGAAGTTAAACAAATAATTTTGGATCTAAAATTCATTTTAGATATATTTTTACATAATTGATTTCGTGTTACAAAAGATTTCAAAATTGATTGAATTTATAATTGATTCTAGTTAAAGGCAACTTTAAGTAGCTGTTGCATTAGATCAGAAAAATTATACTCAATTTTACTCATAACTTGATTGTATAACAAAAACATTCCAACATAAATCACATCACTTTAAATTAATTTAACCAAAATTAATTTTATAAAATCAGAAGGCTCATCTAAACAAGCACTTTAAGTTATGCAAGTTTTTCTTTTGGCTATACTTCATAGCACACTTCTTTGTACGTGTTCATACTATATAATCCACTTTACTAATTCTCACTGCCTCAGGACTGTGTTCTTTGGGGTGTACAAATGCCGGGGACCAGGAGCAGCGGCTATACGTGGAGTCCCATTGGCCCAAGTGCTAGAATTATAGGAAATTGCACAGCTACATTCTATCCAATATCACTGGTGTCAATATCTCCTTTTTTTGTCCGAGTTTAACCATAGGAAATTTATTCATTCAATAAGAATCCTTTCTTCTTGTTACCTGACTGACAAATATACTCGATGGCCTGGTTTGTAATTCTTTGATCACTTTCAAATCCAATAAATTCTTAATTATTTTATCATGAATAAATTTTTTTCGCGGTGCTTATCTTAATCCAATAAATTCTTTTATGACTTTCATATTCAGGGTTCTCGAGAATGATAGGAAGTGATTGCCAAAAAATCAGAAAGCCAATTTTGTTTGCAACTAGCAACTCGTAATATAATTGCTCGCAGAAAATATTGATAGACAAGCCCTCGTCATATACAACCTTAAAAAGATGCTTTAATTGTGGGTTCCTCATAACCTTACAGTAAAAAGTAGGAAAAAACATTTTAGCGCATAAAACTATTTTATTCTGACAAGTGAAAATTAAATATTCCTAAAATCCTGTAAACCAACAGCTGCAACATAGTAAAAGTGAAGAAAAAGCTTCACATTATGCCACAATTTGGCTGAGTTTCAAGCATCTCTGGAGATCTGCAAAAGAAAATGTTCCTCAGTTGATGCCACATACAATAATGTAGTTTGAAAACAATGCATATTTTCGCATGAGGGTCTTATTTCAAGATAAGTAAATAAAGATTAATGTTACAAATACATAGTGTAATAAACAACAACACATGCCCTAAGCTTGCATATTCAAGATTCCAAGGGGACTTACAACTGGCCAAGACTGGCTAAATCGAAATCGGGAGCAAGCTCCTGGACGATATCATTTGGTGGCTGTCCACATTCTTGCATTTTCTGCATGAGCTCAACAATCTTGTTGAAGTTTCCAGGATCATTTTTGTAAACTTCATTAAGATTTTGTATCAGTTCATATTGGTGTGAATAGCGTTCATATTCTTCTTTGCTTAAGCTGGATTTGTGCTCTTCCAACCACTTAGGATACTTTTGTGCTATTTCCTTCATTGGTTCATGAAGAATCTCCTTGGACAGAAGTTGATGCATCATGGTCTCCACAATAGATTCCATGTCCTAAACAAATTGATAACAGTATTAACATTAAATCCAGGAAAGAAAGTCAAAACAAGGTCTTCTCATGATGGAGAATTACAAAATAGCACAGTAAGGAGTTACATCTTTGATGACCTTCATCAGAGCAAAAATTTATAACCAAACTTGGTGAATTGTTTTGGTTTAGTTTGATTCGCTTCTCCCTCATCTCATATTTCACAGAAGATATAATAGAGACCAAGTTTGTAAATGAAAGCAGTATTTGAGGCCTCAATGGTTGCTCTGCTCAACTATCATCCATCACTAATCACTTTTCCATGCAAACCTCAGCAAAAGTCACATCAAAGTTTTCATTCTCCTAATTAATAGATTCCAACTTGAATTCTTCATACATTGTTGAACATCTTTAAGAAAAATAGAAGTTATCAATTGAATGTAATCTTGACATACACCCACCTGAATGTAATATATAAACCAGAGGTGTTTCATTAAAAGTTAAGATCACTGCATTCTATTAAAGCAAAACTTGACATCCCCAAAATATGTGCAAAAATCTAGGATGAATTGAATTCGTAATTTCATAAGAAATTCAAACTCAGAAATACAAAACACAGTAAGTCATCACAATGGAAGTACAAACATAAGCTTGTAAAGTATGAGCACTCATATTTTGTCATTACATAAAAAATAAGTATCCCCATTTTCAATTTAAATCATAAACGGAGAGCATAATGGAATACAGGCTTTATATGAGCAATCAATATCCTTAATAAGGTAGGTTCTATCAAGCATTAGTTCAAAAGCACCGCATAGGTGGACCACCTCAGAATACCAGCTATTAATGGTTAAGTTCTCCATTTTCATTATGCCTTCCCCCACCTCCTTCTCCCCCTAAATATGCCACCATTGCAAGTTAATATTTAGGAAATGCATAAACACTTGTTTTAAGATGCAGGAAGAACACCCAATTACTTATAGAAGTGGAATCTCTTACAAATTGATTTTTTGTAAGGAGTTCCGATAAGTGTAGGAAGGAATCTCACTGAACAAAATATGGTTTTGATCCTGGATGTTCATTTAACGCATCATAAACATAAAACTTGACACAATACAAATCCAAGAATTAAGTGGAGGTCAACAATTGACTTTTAGAAAATGATTGAAGGTAATTTGGGATTACAAGGTAGTACTAGCGTCATTTGGGATGAGATGCCTAAGAATGTTACAAAGGTTGCTAATGCAGTCTTAGGTGAATCAAAAGATTTGGACCGAAAGACAAGTAATTTCAATAAGAAACTGTATCTCAACCATATATCTATTTAATGATCTCACCTCTCACAATAAGACACTCCTCTCACCAGATAGATATGCATCTAATACCAGTATTGTATAAGTGCATCTTAGATGAAGCCCCTTAATAACCATCTCGTCACCACCAGTCCACACTTGACAAAGCACACACTTCTATCACAAATAGGACATGCCAAACAGGCTACAGCTCACAGATTGTCCAATGCAGCAGCAGGAAAATTACTTACTACGAGTACAACACAACAAATGACACTGTTGTCAAAATTTAATCTGTGTTCCAGTTTTCCAGAGTATCCACACCCAATAGTTGAGAGGACTGAGCTCCTCGGAGAGGACCGCAAAATACTTTTTCTACTAGCTTAGTGGAGCGAGTTCTTTCTAAGGACAGCGCATTGCGTGCTTCAACTCTTGCCACTCTAAACTCTTGCTCTATTATATTTATCCTTTGTATTAATTGATAGTGTTTTTGATTCTATGTGAAATACTGGTGCTATGTTTGCTGCTTTGGTTTTCTAATTTTGTATCTAACACAACATTCTCAACCGTAAGACCACATGAGAAGATGCAAAACACAAACAACCACCCGTGAAATCCACAACCGATATTCACCTCACAACTAGATAACAAAACATACTTAAAGCGCTTTGACAAGAGAAATAATAAATAACTGATATCAAATTCAAGAACAAACTGGCCAGAAGAAGTTAATAAAAAAAAAATACCTGAGAGCCAGCAAGCTCCTCAAATTGTTTGACCCAATCTTCCATCAACGCATCCTTACCTAAATCATCGGCAGTGGGTGGGGATATAGACTCCAGCCCCTTCACAGCCTCTTTGGTCTGCTCCCTAAGCTTGTTGAGCGCCTCCGACACGTGGCTGTCTTTGGAAGCTTTCTGTTTCCCCTTTTTCTTCGCTCTCAAATCGGGTAAACCCATGCCCAATCCTTGAACCCCCGACAGCAAAGAAGGACTCTCCTTCTTGCTATTCGCAGTTGCTTCCCCACTACCAACACGTCACATAAAGAGTTATAAGATGGTATAGATGATTAAGAGAGAAAAAAAAGAGGAAAAAAGTCGCGGGGTCGCTACCTTCTACTAACAAAATTAACATTCTAACAAACTAACATTTGCACACGAAAAAAACTACCAACACATCACATAATAATAATTACACATAATAAACAACTTTCAAGATTGAGTATAATAATAACTAAAATAAAATTGCAGGGACAAAGGGGAAAACCTTGGAGGGGGAGGATTGAGGTTGAATGACTGAAAATCATCCAAAGCACCTGAAAATTATCGAATGGAGCAATCTCAGATAGAGAGTAAATATAGTTTAAAAATAGAGAGTAAGAAAGAGCGTACTATCGAGAAGTTGGTCAAGGTCTTGAGATGAGTCGGCCATGGTTGTCACCGCCACACAACGCTGCTACTACGGCCAATGGAATGAATAAAATAATCCCTCCCTATGCAATGCTGCTTCTCAGTTCTCTTCTCATCCATATTAATATTTATTTAATTTCTTTTAGATTTTTTCTCCTTCTTTATTACTATTTTAAACTTTTAAGATATGTCCACCAGTCTACGGGCGTCCTTTAAAATTAAATATTATAAAGAATATTATAAAGAGTAAATTTTACTCGTATTTTATATTTATTATTATTTTTAATTATATCCTATATCCTTCCTCTTTTTATACTTTATAAATTATTTGAATTTTTTAAATTAAATACTTAAATAATTTTTTAATTGGACTCTTAAATTAACATGCAAAAGTTGAAACAACTATAAGAGAGGTTTGCGAAATAATATTTGGATTGAATTAAATTGACCTGCAAAAATTAAAACTCTACAGAATTTTTTACAGTTGATTTAATTATGCGTACAATACCTTCCAAAAACATCGGTAATCGATTTAGTGTATGTACTTCTAATTATATGTATGTGGTTGATTTTTCAAAACAAAAATTAGACGAAAAAAAAAGTTCAATGACCTAAATAAAAATATGTGTAAGTTGACAATCTTTGCAATCAATTTAATCTTATATAAATATGTATAAATTAATAAAAGACCAAGTCCTAATTAAAAAATTGTCAAATAATTTAAGGACTCACAAATAAATGAAAAATAATGAGTCATATTTTGTGGTTAATAATTTTTAGGATAAATAGTTATTTTCGTTCATAAACATGTAGAGCGCTGAAAAATACGTCACTGAAATATCAAAATTCAAATTTTACTCTCCGAAAGTGTAAAAAGTGTGACAAATTCATTCATGTGTTAACTTTCGTACATTACAGTTAATGAAAGAGCCTACGTGACATAGATGGACGAAAATGTCACAAAAATGGTTGCCAACATGGTTGTTGAATAGATTTTGGACGAAAATATCAATAAGTTACCATTAGACGAAAATATCAATAAGTTACCATTGGACGAAAATGTCAATAATTTCTATTGGACCAAAATGTCATTAAGTAATCATTTGACCAAAATGTTAGTAATTTTTCATTAGATCAAAATGTTTGTTGGACAAAAATGTCAGTACGACTCCATTAAACCAAAATGTCATTAAGTAACCATTTGATCAAAATGTCAGTAATTTTTCAATTGGATCAAAATGTCAATAATTTTTTGTTGAAAAAAAATGTTAATACATTTCTATTGAACTAATTTTTCAATCCCAAATTTCTTTTCATTTAAGAGTAAAATAATTTAAGGATAAATTTTTTCTCCTTTTTTTGTTGTTGCAAGCATAACAATAACATTACAAGAATCACTTAAAAAAATAGGATAACAAACATAAGTTAAAAGAAATATAATAATAACCATAATATTGATGAATAACCATAATAAACTGTCACAATAGTGTATAAATGTTTATTTTGGATATTTTCTATTGTAATAGATTATTGTGATTATTAATCAATATTATGGTTATTATTATGTTTCTTTTAACATATGTTTGTTATCCTATTTTTTAAGTGATTTTTTAATGTTATCGTTATGCTTGCAATGATAAAAAAATGAAGGGAGATTTATCCTTAAATTATATTTTACTCTTAAATGAAACAAAATTTGGGATTTGAAAAATTAATTCAATAAAAACGTACTGACATTTTGGTTCAATAAAAAATTACTAACATTTTGATTTAATAGAAAATTACTTACATTTTGGTCAAATGGTTACTTAATGATATTTTGGTCCAATGGAAATGTACTGTCATTTTTGTCCAAAAAACAGTGACATTTTGGTCCAATGAAAAATTAGTGTCATTTTTGTCCCATGATAACTTAATGACATTTTGATTCAATAGAAAATTACTGACATTTTCGTCCAATGATAATTTAGTGACATTTTCGTTCAATGGTAACTTACTTACATTTTCGTCCAAAATCTATTCAGCAGCCATGTTGACAATCATTTTTGTGACATTTTTGTCCCCCTGTATCACATATGTTCTTTTATTAATGGTAACAGACAAAAGTTAACGAATTGATGGATTTGTCATACTGTTTACACTTTCAAGGACTACAACTTAAATTTTCATCTTTTAGGAACGCATTTGTCAACGTTCTACACATTGAGGAACAAAAATGGTTATTTACCCTAATTTTTATTTATATAAATATGTATAAATTAATAAAAGCCCGATAGGCCTGACCAAGGTTGTCAGAATCGCGATTGTACGTCGTAGAATCGAATTGTAGAATTGTAAGAGTCTACTTCAGACAAAAAAAAGTAAATTACCTATATATAAATATGAAACAATGGCATAATTAAATTTGTCAAATTAAATTAGTGCAATTATAAATAAGGGATACTAAAAAATTCAAAATAACAATTGAAGTATTAAAGTTGATAATACAAGTAAAGTGTATTAATAAAAAAAAGTGTAAATAGAAATTACTTAAATTAAAACGAAAGTCCAGTTTTTAATATAAAAAAATGAGCCAGAAGGTGTATAATAAGCAAAAAAAAAGGGATGCAGCAAGCAAATTCGTTATGGATCTGGCCCAAATATGAAAAAATTGCTATTCAAAACGATGTCATTCCTAAAACCCAGCAGATTCGCGAAAATGTAGTAGAATTGCGATTCTACTCATAATCGAGCGATTATATGTAGAATTGTGTGATTCTACTCCGAAAACAAGTTTACATCCAATTTAATTCGTTGAGAGGTAGTAGACTCGTAAAATCGAACGATTCTACCATTTAAATCGAGAGTTTGATAACCATGGGCCTAGCCGACCCATATGACCCGCATGTTTTTTAACAGGTTAAAACATGTCTTACTCCATATTGTGTTCCTGACTCTATTCTGTTCCACCGTTCATCCCTTAGATCGTAGCGCCGCACACTGCGCCTTTGACCTTTGAGTCAAAATTTCCCTCACTTCACTGACTCCACTACTTCCATCTCCAATAAAAAATACCACTGTTAATTGGCTTCGCTCTTTCCATCTCTTTCTTTCAGCTTGCCTTCGCTTCGTGCTCTAAGGCCTCCATTTTTGTAAGTTATATATGCTTTATTTTTACCATTGTTCGTACTATTCTTATGGAGGAACAATGAGTTCTGTTGAAGTTTAGGTCCAAAGTTCTTTAAAATAGATTTGTATGTACTAGATTGATATTAGTGTCGAGAAGCTTGTGTTTTGTGTTTCTGTGCTTTCAACTCACCTTGCACTATGCAGACTCAAGATTACTTGTTCAGTTGCTTGGTAGAATGACATCAAAATGAGAGTTGGAACCTTCTTGGTTTCATGTTTATTCTTTACAACAGCATTAACTATCCTTATAATATAGTAGGGAGCTTTATTGAATATTTTTAAGGTCTCACCTACACTAGGAACATGTCAAATTCATTTTTTTTTCTTTTGTGCTTCTCATGCTCAGTGTCATTTATACATTGTTTAAGATATTTTATATAAGCCTTTGTTTGATAGAAATTGTTTTGTTTTTTTTTTCAATGTACATATATCCTGTAGTTGTGTTTCATTATTTGATCAAAAACTTTGTTTTTGCCCTTTCATTTTTAATGGAATACTATAAAGATTCATTGTATTCAAGTTGAAGGCAATTTTTTTTCCATATTTATATATGCAGGAGAGTTCAAATCCTTTAAATTCCAGATTTTACACGTTTGGACTATCAGAACTTGAGAATATTGGAGGCCTTCAGAGAACCCATTGACAGTCATTGAACAGACAACAATAGTAATTAAGCACAATTATTTATATTTTATGCTTCATTTTTCTTCATTGTACTTTTTTATACATTTTTTATCGACAAATATTAATTATTAACTTGTGAATTTTTAGTAGCATTCGAACTCATAATTTTTCTCCCTTTCCTTCTTTCTTAACCATCTAACCAATTTTATATCTCCACTTTTGTACATTACTCCATAAAATCATTGTTACTATGGAGATAGTTACTGTTGGAAAACATTGTTTGACCAAAATCACTTCATAAAATCCTTAATTGGTAATTATGTGATTGTGTCCTTATGAGCTAGATCATTGCATTGCATATTTTAATTGCAATTGGTAAAATCCATCATGTTCCTTTTATTGCTGACTTATTAATTATGGAGAAAAATAAATGCAAATAAGGATGCATTTATGCCAAAAAATTGTCTCTCAGTTCAGTCAGTTGCGCATGTTTTCAGTTCAATTTGATATTGATGAATTTTAGATTGTTGCTATCAAGCTTATGTTTTTGGTATGAATTTCTATTAAGCTTATCAAAGAATTTTGTCTTGCGTGGTCTTTAAACGAGAACAAAGTGTGTGTAAAAATGAACTTTGAAAAAGTAAACAAAAATTTCATAAAAACTATTAAAAAAATTGTTTTAGGCCCAAAAATCTTGACCCAATATAGATCCAACTTGATTTGAACCAAATCAACTAACCCACAACTAAAAAGATTTGAAACTTCCCTTAATCAAGAAGGCCAAACACTTGGAATTAGGTGTGGAATTATTGTGGTTGGATGGACAATTTTGGGTCTGAGCTCGATCAAACTCAGATTGATGAGCAAATCCATCATCAAGGATATAATCAAGATAAGAAGAAACAACTAGAAATCATGAGATGTTATGTAACTTATTTTTAGAAAAATATGAAATAATTATGTAATGTAATGATGTTAGTTAAACTAACCACTATTCAAACTTTAAATTAGTCATTGTTCAATTAGTTTCTTGTACAAACAATCAACATTAATATTTATTAGTTACAAGTTCCATCAAGATGCTTGTGTTCTAAAAAGAGAGTAAATAGATGAATTTGTTTGGAAGGCATGAGATATTGATAAATTGGTTAAAAAAGATAAAAAAATAATTCAAATTTAATTTTTATATATGAAAAAAGAACAATAAATTTATTCTACATATAATTTAATGATAAATTGGTCACTAAATTTTGCAAAATAATATAAAATTGATATTTATAAAATAAAATTTATTATCAAATTGATTCTTAAATATTATAATTTAATATCAAAATAATCTCCCAAATTTAACAAAATTAATTTATCATATATTTTATAAATATATGAATTAAATTTATTTTTTTTATGTTCTCAAGAATAATTTGTCACCGCATCGTACTTAGTTGACGAATTTGAGCATTTATTCATTTAACATTGAAATTGAAGAAGAAGAAAAAGCCAAAGGCTGCAAAAAAAAAGAGAAGAGTGAAAACAACAACTCAACGGATATAAGACTTGTCGGAGAGTGAGTAGGTTTTTGTGGTCGGCGAGGCACTACCACCAACAAGCAAATGGGTGCTAGCGGCGTTGGCGCCACAAAAGCGATATCAATAGCAATAGCAGCGAGGCACCTCGGAACAAAACCTTACGCAGCAGCAACAACAACAACAACAACAGCACTTGCTCTTCTCTCACTCCACAAACCTCTTTTCCTCCCTCATTCCTCTCCCTTCTCCTCGCGCCGCGCTTTCTGCGCCGCGACTCTTCGCACCGCCGATAACAGAGTTCAACAGTTTCGCAGGAAGCTTAGGGTTTCCGAAATCAAAGAAGGCGACGGCGCCAACGTGCTCGGCCGCAACCTCGTCGTGCAGGGCTGGGTCCGCACGCTTCGCGTTCAGAGTATCGTCACCTTCCTCGAGGCAAGACATTAGGCGAATTTATTTCTATTGTAATTAGCTATTCGTTTTTTTTAATTGACAAATGTTAGTTTGTTAGTTTTGTTAGAAGTGTGTGTTGGGGGATTCGAACCCGCTATTCTTACTTGCATAGCAATTACTGGTTGAATAGTAATTTGTTGATTGTGTGTAGATTAACGACGGTTCTTGCCTTTCTAACATGCAATGTGTGTTGAATTCGGAGGCTGAAGGTTACGATCAGGTATGCTTGCTTTTTGCTATGTTGTTGTTTGTAGATTTCTATTTATTAGGTTTGGAGGTTGTTATTAGGTAGAATCTGGCTTGGTTACCACGGGTGCTTCAGTGTGGGTGCAAGGAGTTGTGGTGAAGAGTCAAGGATCGAAACAGAAGGTTGAATTGAAGGTCAACAAAATAGTACTGGTTAGTTCTCCTTCATTCTTAACAAAACACCATTTTTTTGTTCTCTTTTAACATAGAGTAAATAGTAAATGCAGTTTTTATGCTGTCAACTAATCAGAAATTGCCGTGTATGGTTACGTTTTTTTTCAGATTGGCAAGAGCGATCCGTCCTTTCCCATCCAAAAGAAAAGAGTCAGCAGAGAATTTCTAAGAACAAAAGCACATCTTCGTTCGAGGACAAATACTTTTGGGGCAGTATGGTTTCCCTTTTTTTTTTGGCATATTTATACATTGCCTGCTTACACCTTGGCTTCATTATGCAAAAAGGAACGATTCATTCATCTGCTTTAGTTTCAGTTTTGTCTTAAAATTCTTCAAATATTCTTGTTTTTCATCTATCCTATTATGTGATGCCAATTTCTAGATGATTGAGTGTGCAGCTGGTTTCCTGTCATTCATCATGAATAATTTCTGTATGTTTGAGGGTGGGGGTGGGGGTAGGCATCTCCAAAATTTGATGCATTTTATTTACTGGTGGGATGTCATTGGTGTTGATCATGCTTCATGTGGAGCGCAAAAAATAGTCTAACTAGTTATGTTGTCTCTTCAATTAGTAGGAGTTCTAAGTAATGGTTATATGCTTAAAAATAACCATCAAGAGAATTTAATGAACACCTTATCAATTAAATTCATTGCTGCTACTTAGTAGCTTTGCAATTTATCTACCAAGAGGGTACTCAATCAGTTTACATAATCTTCATATGTTCATGCAGAAAATTCGTACAGTGGCAATGAGTTTTTAGCTGCTGGTTGTTAATTTCCTTCCCCTTATTTTTTATTACATAAAATGTTTTGATTTTTAGTTTTTTTTATGCCTAAAAGTTTGACTGGGTATTAACTCATAAGTTCTGTTACTATTCTTTTAGGAAATTACCTTATTTTATATTTTTACTATTATCATTTTCTTTTTGGGATGCAAAATTTATTCAGGTTGCAAGGGTTAGGAATGCATTGGCATATGCTACACATAAGTTCTTCCAAGAAAATGGGTTTGTATGGGTCTCCAGTCCTATCATCACAGCATCAGATTGTGAGGGAGCGGGTGAACAGTTCTGTGTTACTACCTTGGTATTTGCAATTTCACGAGCTACTTCCTTTCTATATTAATATTTTTTTAATCAAATTTTATGTTATTGATGCACTTTGAATACTTAAGGCTCAGTTCTCCCCTCCCTTCCCTGTCCTACCAAAAAATCTCATTAGTAGGAAATCTGTTACAAAACCAAGGTTGTGGGGGAAGTAGTCCTCATTTCAAATTACTTTTAAATAGACAAGAAGTAACTCATGCAATTCACATTATAGAGCAAACTAAATCTTTAAAAGAGGATGTTACATTATCCTTTACTTTTAGGCTGTGAGCATAAGGTTTGGTTTTAGCCTAGATTCTGGAGTAGGATGGGAACTCTGGCCTCTGGGGATGCTACTCTTTGGCTTATTGAAAAACATTGGTTAATATTAATTTAGCAACAACAACAACAACAACCAAATCTCATTATGTTCAAACAGCCACATTTGTCAATCAACATCATTGAACTCTATCAATTATTTTTTTTTTAGTAAAACTATTTGGAGCAAAGCCTTTTGAATGGTTTTTCCTAATGTTTTGATTTATGTAGTCACTCTTGTCTGGAAAATATTCTCAATACTTAAAAAAAATTCAAAATTAACAAATCTTATTCAGTCAGAAGTTATTTGAATTCTTTACTATATCTAGTTTTTGAACTTTATCTATAAATTCTACAGAGGACATGCTGAGTTTATTACATTATTTAGTCAGTATCAGTAGTCACTATTAGTGGTCCTTTGATAATTTTTTCCCTCAACAAAGGAAGTTCGTTTCCGTAATTTAAAAATGGTGCAATGATAGTGTTGTAATTCACAAGTCTGTTAAGCATTGATTTCTTGTCTTATTAAGCGTTTAGTTTTAGATTTCTCTCTCTTCAATTTACAGATACCAAGTTCTCATGAAACTACTGATTCTCCTATTGATGCTATTCCAAAAACAAATGATGGACTAATTGACTGGTCAAAAGTGAGTTAGATTAACGTCCCTACTATTTTGGTACAAGTTGTCAATATTCAATAAGTGTGCAAGTAGGTTATTGTATTTTATGTACTCATCTGAAGCATTTTGTGCATCAGGACTTCTTTGGAAAACCTGCATTCTTGACTGTTTCAGGTCAACTCAATGGTGAAACTTATGCTACTTCTCTCTCTGATGTACATACATCATCTTCTCTCTCTAATTTTTAGTAGTTGTTTTTGTCTTCTTTAAAATCTAATATTTCAGAATTGATAATTGAAATAAACTTTGAACCTTGTACTTATGAAGGTGTATACATTTGGTCCCACATTCCGAGCAGAAAATTCTAACACTTCTAGGCACTTGGCTGAATTTTGGGTAAGTGATTTCTTTTTATGTGTTCAATTTGAATAAACAGGAAGCTGGTGTAGGCATCCCTTTTTGTTTCTAAGCTACCCTGTCTTTCTTATTAGTTGTTGTTATGCATGTGTAATGGAACAATAATTAAAGGACATGTATCACATGTTTGTTCAGATGATTGAACCAGAGCTTGCATTTGCTGATCTAAATGATGACATGGCTTGTGCAACTGCTTATCTCCAGTTTGTTGTATGTTACATTCCACAAATACTACAAAGTTGTTATGGTCTTTAGATTATTTCTGCAAAGCTTAATTTTATATTTTGATTTATTTTCTCATATTAAAGCTTGTGCGGTTCATGTATTTGTTTCTTGAAGATAAGACATGTTCTCGATAACTGCAAGGAAGACATGGAGTTTTTCGATACATGGATTAATAAAGGAATCATTGATCGCTTGAGTGTATGAGTTCTCAGTGTAACCATCATATTGCTGCCCTTTATCCGATTTATACTTGGGCATATTAATTTTAATCATCAGTTTGATCTCTTATATCATTTTGATGTCATTATTAAAAAGGATGTAGCAGATAAAGATGTTGTGCAAATAACCTACACTGAAGCAATAGAGCTGCTGTCAGGAGCAAATAAGAAATTTGAATTCCCGGTAACTCGCTAACATAGATTTTTTTTCCTTCCTTTTCAGTAATCCTGTTGAATGTGCAGTTTCTCTTGTCCAGTGCTTTTGTTTTATTCTATCCTATGACCATTTTTTAAAATCAAACATGAAGCAAGTATTTTTGTGCTGTGTAGTGTTTATTGTTTAGCAAATCAAACACACCAAGAGGATGTCTTGTAACTTCTCTTTTGTTTGCTACCCACCATCCCTTGGACATTGCCCTTCCAATTCTAATCTGCATTTCATTCAGAACCTGTCATCTGCTAAAATTATTATTCCCAATGTTGTTCATTGATCCTTGTATTTGGCTCTGACTAATGTGACTCAAGCATTATTTTCATTGTTGTATAATGTTGAAATGTAATCAGGAAAATTTCCTATAGTTAAGCTGAAGATCATTCTTGTATTAGCGCAAAGATTTAGGTTTGATTTGCATTTCTTAAAATTAGGCAAATTTGATGTGACTTGATTTGATTTGTATAGTTTTTATTCTCTTGTATTTCTTTAACTAGGTGAAATAAAGTCTATAAATATCATATGTAAAATAGGTAAACACAAGTCAAAAATACAATTCAGATGCATTCCTTTCACGTCTTCCTTTCAACATATAAGCTTGTCTGTAGTTGACATATTTTTCTACTTGCATTCACAGGTGAAATGGGGTAGTGATCTTCAGAGTGAACATGAGCGTTATATAACTGAAGAGGCATTCAGTGGATGCCCTGTGATAATTAGAGACTATCCAAAGGCATGCTACTTTTCCCCTCATCTTCTGGACATGGCATATGGAAAACATTAGAGGATGGCATTGTATATATTTTTTAAAGTGAGTCAGTTTAAAAGAAAAACCAACAACTTTTGACCTTGGAGGCAAGATATAAAATCCACAAAATCTGAAAGAAGTTGCTGAGAAAATAGAGTAGAAGTAACATTCTTCCAAACTTTTTTTCTTCTGCTCAACTTACCCCTTCTGCTTTCCCTGCTCAAAAACTAAAAAGGAAAAAAAATGCAAAATTTTACCTTCAGTTTATCATGTTTTTGCTGAGGTCACCACACACTTAAGTCATATGAAATGAACCAATGATCAAGATTTATTGACACTCTTACTATGCTCCACACACACACACATATATATCGAACCAAATGAAGTTGTTGAATTTAATATTTTCAGGATATTAAAGCATTCTATATGCGACAGAATGAGGATGGAAGGACCGTTGCAGCCATGGACATGTTGGTTCCAGGGGTAATCTATAAGATATCTTCTTTACTATTGGCATCAAGTAGTGTTTGTGAATTGCAAATTTTCAGTACATAAAAAAAAAGAATGTATGTGTCAGAATGTTATTAAGCTGAGGACTGGCATGTTTGCCTGATAGGATAACATGGGAGTTGTACGGTATATAGCTCTTTGGGTTGGGGTTGGTTCAAGCCTTGTGATTATATACCAGTATTATATTCTTATTTATGGACAATGCAAACTTATGAACACGTCCTTATGATGTGTTGGTCTCTTTGTTAGATTGGTGAACTTATTGGTGGAAGCCAAAGAGAAGAAAGGCTCGAGTATCTAGAAGCTCGTTTAGATGATTTAAAGCTGAATAAGGATGCATATTGGTGGTATCTTGATTTGCGTCGATATGGTTCAGGTCAGATGTCTTCCCCTTTGAGCCTTTTTCCCTATTTGAACCACACTGTATAAGACAAAACATTTTCAAAATAATAGATTACCAGCTTTCTTACTCTTATTTCAACGGTTTCATTCCATCTTTTAGGTCTTTTGCCCTAGCCTAAAATTATCTGTCATTTAATTCCAAAATAATAAAAAATGATCTCATTTCCCAAAACCTCTGCAATATTATCATCAAGGTAGAGTGTATAAAACAGTTACAGAATTCATACTTATGTTAGGGTCTTTTGTAAAGACAAACATTTCGTTGAGGAATTAATTTGTTGATAGAAATCTTAAGAAGACTAATGGGTGACCCCATTCTTGTATCAATTTAGGGGTTCGTTCTTGTTTTTACTTTTTTAACTCATGATATTGGCATGATACGGTGTCTTCTTGAATGCAGTACCTCATGCAGGCTTTGGTTTGGGGTTTGAAAGACTTGTCCAATTTGCAACAGGAATGGACAATATAAGGGACGTTATTCCTTTTCCTCGAACACCTGGCTCGGCTGAGTTTTAGACCTTGCAGATATAAGCACTTCACTTCACATTCATTTGTACGATTTAAACTGTATTTTAGGCAATAAAGTATCTTGAGTCTTTCCTTTTTTTTTTCTTTTTATTTTGAAAAAGAAAATTGCTTGCTTCTAAATTAAGTATTTATACATTCTGAATTTAGTAGAATGCAATTTTGAGGCAATATAATGGTGTCTTCCCCACATTGAGCTTATACGTTATCAAATTGTATTGGATATTCATGATATGTAGAAATTGGATCCTCATCATTTTCTGCCCTTGGATGTAATTATAGGGATGAAATTAAAAGTTAAAAGTCACTTAAAAACGAGAGGATCCATACATTGAGTACCTTGCAATAGAACCTCACCGCATATGCTTGAATAGATTTAAAATCGAATAAAAAAAATAGAATTATTAGGATATATTTGAATAAACTACTCCATAAATTATTTAAGAGAAGAAAGTAAGTAGGGTAAATAAAGTATTTTTTTCCACAAGTTAATACTTAATTAATGCATAAATTAGAAATATGCTTTTAAAATAATTGATGCAAGAGAACTTTTATTTATTTATACATAAAGTAACTTTTTTCTTAAAAGTGTTTCCAGATAAATTTATTCAAAGATCTTACTTACATCCATATCAAGCATGTGTTTTTAAAATGAATTCAACGATTAAGTGTAATGACGGAATAAATGGAATGATTAATATAATCAAAATAAATGTTTGAGCTTACGTTCTGTTTAACAAAACTAATCCAAACGTCCAAAATGACGTTTTGTATATTGACTAATGCTTGACTAATTTGATAAAGAAACAGGGAACAAGCACATAAAAACAGAATTATAAGAAATAAAAAAACAATACACAACGGAATTGATTTTAAAACCCCTTTTCCGTTAAGTATTTACTTTCAAAAAACATAACAAATGACAAAAAGTGTGATAAATACGAAAACCCAAAAGATAGGAGAGATTCTGCAAATCATGAACTAGGAACACATAATATGCAAATATGCCATTAAGCAATCACTAATAGAACCTCTGACTTATCTATATGACTTAAGTATCTATTAACCATCTGAAGAACTCAGTCAAAAAAAAGTAGAAAAATAATGCACTATTCCAAATGTAGGGATATTTGTATATTTAACAGTTTAATTTGCACTGTATATAAACACATAAGGACTAATTTATAAATTTTTAAACACGACTTCAATATTAAGAGAATAATTTATAAATCTTTCCTGTTAAAAATGCAAAACCATCACACACAATAGTTCAAATTTAAGAAGCATCGACTCAAACAAAAAAATAAAAAACTAATCATCATCAACAAAGCATGCGCTAACCAATTGCCTATAGTGCAGGAGGAGTTCAAGACTATCTATAACTTAATTTAACTATAAACAGTTCGATTAAAAAATAAAATTAACAAATAGTTTCATAATTTAAATAATAAAATATAATATTATACTTCTTTTTTATAAAATACAATGTATCAAATCAATAAATCAAAACTCATCAAAAGCGCTTTGTGGGAGAGCCAAACAAAGGATTATAAAAAAGACGCAAGGCGTATTTTGCTGTTCTTATTTCTTACTTTCACTAATTACAATAAGTTGAAGTCGATTCTTCTTTTTTATATTGCAATTATTAGTAAAGACAAGAAACGGAAACAAAAAAAAAAAAAAAAAATTAAGCTGTGAAAGACAACATAAGACAAGACAACAACTGCAAAATCTAAAACTTGATATTCCCTGTTTACCTACTTGGCTACTTGCACCCCTATTTCCAATTTCTAATAGAAATAAAACACCACAATCTTGGGTAAAAGAAACTCTTACACAATTGCCAGTGACAAAGAAACATGCGGTTTGATATTAACTAGCAAAACACTCCTTCATTGAAGCTTAATCAGAACTATCAAAGTTTGAGTTCATCAATCAAATAGAAACAAGTGATACATTTCGCAAACTAAGAAAACCCATCATCTTCCAAACGCCTCCCTCACTTCTCCGACGAGTTTGGTCCACGCTTCTTTCCGAATCCCACCACTACAATCAAACAAAAATCAAAATTAAAACCCACATCACGAAAGCCTCAAAATCGAATTTTTCAGCAGAGAATGGAAAAAAGAGAAAAACTAAGGATGTTGAACATTGTGGGTATAGACATCTGAACAGCAAAGGAAAACAAGAGAGGAAGATAAAGTTACCGGCGGTAACGAATCGGCGGTTGTATTGCATTCTCTTGTGAGCGCGTCCGCGTGGCTTCTTCTTCTTGTCTTGCTTCGCCACTTTGGGAGTTTGTCCTCTCACTTTCCCCGCACGTGCGAGAGATCCGTGAACCTTACCTGCAATCCAGCAAATCATTCAGAGTTTCGCATATGTTCAGGAGAAACACCGAAACGAATTGGAAAATAACTTACCCATTGTGATGAATTGCTTCTTCTGTGTGTGTGTGTGTTTAGTTCAGATGCAGCGGCTACCACTAAAACCTAAGACACAGAAAGAGATGCTCTATTTGTAAAGTTAGGGTTGAAGGTTGCGGGCTCAGTTATGGGCCTTTTATTAAACCTGCTCAGCACACTTCTCTTATGGGCCAAATCATAGCCGGTTACTATTTACCAGTCTTATAAAAACCGGTTCGGACCGAACCAGACATGTATTCACAGTAAAAAGATTTAAAAGTAATTTTTCATAAGAATGTTTTTTTTATGAAGAATGTTCAAAGAAACTAGCTCATTAATCAGCTAGCTTGTAACTTTTTTTTTTTTTTAAAGGAACAAGATTATAAGTTACTAGCTCCTATTTTCTAGTGTTTAATTAACTACCATTATTAATTAGTATAAAATAAGTCAAATTAGTCTAATTCTATAAATATTTTTAGTCTTTACCACTATTTTATATAAAAAACAAATTAGTCTATCAGTTATTTATGTAAATAATAACCGTAAAAATTTAATCGGTCAAATAATCAATTAATTCAAATGGTTTAATTAATGAATTTTAGTTGAAATTTATTATTACGACAAAATATGTCAACATTAACTTAATTATATATTTTATTATTTTTATGGCAAAATTATTTACCTCTACCATGGTAAAATGCAAATTCATTTATAAGCATTATGATAATGGTGAAAGCAAACAAAATTAATTCGGGTAAATTAAGATGCTAAATGCACATAAACCACAATAACAAGTTAACGACTTAGGGTGATCTTGATGGCCTTTGGCATGAAACTAATCTTTAGATGATTAGACCGTTAGAAATATATTCTCACATAATGGAAATATGAACAGTTACAACTATTGATGTGAACAGTCACAACTATTGATGTGGCCCAATTAATAATTAACCGCTACAAAACGGTTACAAAATGCATTGATCTCAAGCGTTGATATGGTATATGATGGGCGTACCAGATTAAAGACAATTATGTATAAATAGGGTTGGTCCTCTCTCCTCTTCACACCAAGTGTTATTCTTCCATAAAAAAAACACAGAATAGAAAAGAAGGCTTAGAGAGAGAAATCACCCTACCGGTGTTGGAAAAGAAAGAGATGGTTGTTACTCCATCATCAGCGCTTCCGGGTATGTCTTTATCCTTCTTTTATTGGTGAGAATCATGATTTCCCAAGATCCTTTATCATGTTCTTGCTTTATGGTTTATGAACATGATATATTATGTTAATTCTAACATGTGGTATCAGAGCACTTGTTTAGGAATTCATGATTTTCCTTATATGATGATTGAATATAAATGTTTATTTGTCATATGCGTATCTGTTTGAATCCTACGGACGGATCAATTGGTAAACATGATGTGTATATGAGATTGGTACTGTTTATGTATATATTTTATACGATGTGTTGCTCCTTTTGT
>PYAF01001306.1:0-77709 GCA_007407185.1 Glycine tomentella | reverse complement strand
GGGAAAAAGAAGCGATTTATTTATTCATTCTAAACAAAAGTGCAAGCTGTAAGGACAAGTTAGAAACCGGTGAAACAGAACCAAAGCATTAAAACAGAATTGCAGCGGCGCTTTAGTACTTGAAAGGCCAGAGTTATTGGTCCACAACCAAATCTCAAATTTGCATTGAAACTACGTTTAAAACCTTATAGTACGATGAGCCAAGTTGGGTACATATCAATAAAATTCACCATGTAATTTATAACTCTAGTCATATCTACCTGTCGAAAAGTAAAAAAAAAAAAAAAAAAAAAAGAAAAGAAGAAGACACAGAACATAACTTATACTCAGCTACCATTGTAGAATCAAAAGCATTTGATCTGTTAATAAACAATGAAATATTCTCACCTACTTTTATATAAAAAAAAAAAAAATCCACTTTATCAGTAACACCACCAGACAACTAAACATTGAACAATTAAACATATCCAGATCGAATTACGCATCAGAAACAACGCTAAGGTCATCGTCTTCCGCTGGAGCCGGCAAGTTGAGATCTATGAAGCTATGTTTCAACTTAACAGAATCGTTAACGGTTGAAGACGAGGAAGGAATTAGGTGAGATCTCTTGTGTCCACCGAGCGCTTGGCCAGACCCAAACACCTTGTAACAGAACGGACATTCGAAAACCTTAGTCCTACCGTTGTTGTTGTTGTTGTTGTTACTACTACTAATGATGTTGTTATTGTAATTATTTTGGCCTTCCTCGCGGGGACAGCACACATTTATGTGGCTCCCGAACGCGCGAGAAGATCGAAAGGATTTGTGACAGTTGTGGCAGAGGTGGTTCCCGCGGACATTTTTCTTGATCTCTGATCCGCTGCTGCAGCGCCTCTTGGGTGGACCCGCATTGGCGTGTTTGTGTTCCTGCCACGTGTCGCGGGAGAGCATCATGAGGCACATGGCGACGTCTTCTTCGGGGGAGGTGTCGGAGACGGAGCTGAGAGGCTCGGGTTCGGGGTGGGGTGGCGGTGTGGAGACCCCGAAGCTGAGCTTGGGCATGGTAGATTTGCGGTTGCGCTTGGATCGTTGGCGAGTGGGGTTTTTAGACTCTGTCTCGCTCTCTCTGTCTTCAGGATCCACAACCCTGAAGTTCTTCTTAGGATTCTCCCTTAAGGCATAATTAAGAGATTCTTGTTCTGAGTCAGAGGAAGAAGAGGAATAAGAGGAGAAAGAAGAGTGAGTGAATGTTTGAGGCTTTGGAGGAGGGAGAGGGAGAGTAGCAAGGTGTGCCTTCATGTGGCCACCAAGGGCTCTGCCATTGGAGAAAGACCTTGAACAAAGCTTGCATTTGTGTCTATCCATCACTTCTGTTACTACTTACTTGCTCCTTCTCTTCTCTTCTCTCTCACTCACAAAAGTGTTTTTGGGGGAACTTAAAAGGAGTAGGTGACAAGCATTCCTCCACCAAAAGACACACAAAACCCAAAAAAAACTATGATTTTTTTTCTTTTCTTTTCTTTGGCGTACAATAAAAGATGACTTCTTGTGTGTGCGAGCTAAAATGTCAAAACACCTTATAACAGTCGCATTAATTATTCAGCGCCCAAAATTAAGAAAGTGTGATCGTGTACAGAGAAAGAGCCATAAGTAACATGCAAACCTTGCTGCCCAATTCGAATAACCTTTTTCCATTTATTGCTTCCAGGGCTCTCCAAACCACCATTAGGATGCTACTTTTATTATTATAAACCGCTGCTTATAGTACATTAATTAATTCAAAATTCAATTAATTAGCTAACTAGTTTTAATAAACACTAAGTAATATTTTCTGTACTTTTTTTTAAAAAAATTATTTACAAATCATATGTATTTTATTCCCTTCAAACCCCTGAGTGATGGAATTCTCCTTTCTAATACTTTATTTGGTCATTTTTATAAGAAACAAATTTTAAATTAAAACATGTTTCTTATAAAAAAAGGTGAGATATAGTATTTAACATAATAATATACAAAATTATTAATTAAATTATAACAATATCGCATCACCGGTTAATTCACCTACAGTGTATTATTTGCTTATTTAAGCTAGATGTAAATATGTTTTTTATTTGAGGGTCAAATCGGATTAATTTGCGGATTCATGTCACCCTATTTGGCAAATTTCGTATGTAGGTCTAGCTTGAAGGACCAGAATTGCATGAGAAACAAAACTATGGGCCCCTGAAATATATTCATTGGAATGGAAGCCGTGATAATGGATAATTATATGGTAGTGATGTGCAACTCACTAATCCTGAATGATTGCTGCTTCTGTTAAATTCTGATTGCAAAATGTAACGAAGATGTAAGATTGGATACAATATCACGTTACAGAGACAAACTGCTGCTATTTAATTACGATTTTTTTTTTTATCTTGTGATGATAATTTTTGTCCATGTAAAAATAGAATTAACTTCTCTTTTTATATAATCTAAAAAGAAAGGTTTCACTTTTATATAGCCAAAAATCCCCAAGATCAATGAATAAAATTGTTTTACCACATTTCTTTAATTAGATACTCACTCAATCGAGTATGTTGATCAATTAGTATAAAGTTATTTTAATTTAATCAGTATTTTTTATTTTTTTAAAATTTTAAATTTAAATATATAATTACGTTAAATATTTAAAAAATTATTTTTATTATTTAACTCAAACAATATTATCTCCTATAAAAGACATATCTGATTTATAAAAAAAAATATCTTCAAATAATCTGAACAGGTATAATTTATTAAATATTATGTGTGATTCTTGGACAAACATTTTATGCCAACGTGCAAGCTTTTCCTTCAATTTTTTTTTTCTACAAGTACTAATATTTAATTAGGATCTTCCTTTCATGATATGACATGGTAAATCCATAACTTTACTTCTTAAGCACGTGAATTAGGGTGCTATCTTCATGTTCATGCATATGCATATGGAAGATTATTTGTAGGAAAATGTAACTCCTTATGATTTAAACTTTTAGTATTTCAAGAAACTAGTTCTTAGCTCTCAGAGAATATCTGAAGTTAAAAAAATTATTTTTATTTCAATCATTGTTAGAAATTGTATCCCATTGAGCAAGGTGAATGAACATCTAAAAAGTAGTAGTTACAAAATTATAGGAAGATTAAATATTTCTTTTGATATTTGTAAATTATTCTTTAACTTTTATAAATAGCATAATTATAAATTTGAGAGTAGGTGGCAAGCTTCTTAAAAACGAGAGAGAAACACTGACAATCATATCAGATATCATAGTGTTATCTCTTTTATTTCTTTTATTTCATCTCTATTTAATGCTTATTTAAAATTACACTAAGGAGAAAGATTTTTGTAGCTTTGTTATACTATCAACTAAAGTTGTATGATGATCTAGTCTAGTATAAGAAATTTATGCCATGGTATATTTCTAAGTTTGCATGTTTGAAGATAATAAAAAATATTTCTATGTATCTTTTTTTTTTAAAGTGAGATATTCATGTTTATGTTGATATTTTATTGAGATAATTCTCACAAAAAGATGATAAGAATATGGATTTCTATAGGATGGAAATCATGTAAAAATTCAATTATATCCTTAATATCAGTTAATTTTTTACATTGTGCAGTTCAATTTTGATAAAGTGAGTATGAAATTAAAGATAAAAGACAAATATGTTGCATTTATTTTTTAAATTTAATTATTGATATGAAAACAGTTTATCGATTTTATTTTTTGTTTACTTGGGGATGTGGTTAAAGTTTCGTTGTAGGTGTCTTTATGTGTTGTTTGTCCTTACAAGACTGAATGAGGTATTTTGATGATGCGTTTCTATAATAGTAAGATGTGGCTAAAGAATTTATTGAAAAATTTGTAAAATTCTTCAATGCTATTTGCAAACTGCATGTCTAGTCTTGTGTCTTAGCTTGTTGCTTAGGAGAATATAAAGTAAACTAAACACTTTTTTAAAATATTCTTGGGAATATAAAAAACACTTTCAACTAATATTCTTAAAAATAACATTCTCAAAATTGTAGTAATATATAATATATATTTATTAATAATTCATTTCCATTAGAAAAAAGTTATATTATTGGAAATAAGCCTAACAACTAAGATTTATTTATTTATTAGAGTATGATGTTTTCTTTAATAAATTCAAGAACTAAATGTTATTGATATCTATTATAATTCGTGTGATGAGAAATTTAATTTTTCTTAATTAAACAATATATTGAGTTTAAATCTTGTGTATTGAAGAAATAAGCATTGGTTAAGATAGATTTCATCAGTCTACGTAAAACAACTCAAATTAACTATAGTCTAATATAGCTTTCAAAGTTTAAGAGAAAAATAGTTAAATACTAATTAATTCCACAGAAACAGAACGAAATATCAATATCTTTTTATATTAAAATGTAATAGATATGAAATATCTCTCTTCGCCAATTACTAACCCTCACTTACGACTAAATACGATTATTTGAATTAGATTTTTATAGTTTTTAAATATGCTAAAAACGCACACATTTTAGGGACTTCTCAACATCTTCTAAAAGGATTAATATTTAGGGTCTGTTTGGTTGATGCTACAGAATTAAGGGTCTAGAGACAGAAATGGGAGAGGAGTTTGGCGGGTACAATCTTGATAGGAAATAAGTTATCAACATGTGTGTCGACAAAATTTTAATTTCCTATTTTATTCCTACTAAATAATTTTATAATATTACTTTAATTCTTTTTTTATTTTTCTTAAAATAAACAACAAATTAAATATACCATTTTATTCCTATTCAATTTTTTGTTTTTCAAATTATGGCTCTTTTATTTTATTTACTCTATTTATCTCCTCTAAATGAAACATGATCTTAGTGTAACATATAAGAAAATTAAAATTAAAATATACATAATTACTTTAAATAAATAAAAAGGGAATATAAGTAACATTAACATATATTTAGAAGAAAAAATTAATTTAAGAGTATAAGTAATTATATAATCTGTGACAAAAGAATAATATAAAATAAAATTGTCAAAGTAACTAAAACTAAAAATAATAATAAATATAAAATGAATTTCAAAATAAATAATACTTTTAATTTTTTTTAAAGGAATACTTTTAAATTTTAAAAAACATAAAAAGAATTATTGATAAATATTGGTAAGGTCTCTAAGATTACACGTTATAAATTAAAAAACAAAATTATGTGGAGGGTGGGCCCATTTCTTCCTCTTCGATTATCTGTGTCTTTATCTTTATAATAAAAATTATAATATATAATTTGTTAATAATAATATATTTCAAAATTAATTCTTGTATGGCTTGTTAAGTATTTTTTAATCTATTTCTGATTATAAGGAGACACAGCATTCAAAAGATGTTCTTATGTTAGAAAATAAAATAATGGATAGTTGGTCAGACTAGAATTATACTTAAATACTAAGTAAGATTTGGGATTAAAATGTTGTGATTGAAAAAGTAGAGGTAGACATGTTAAAAATAATCAGATAGATATTGTACTATAGATTAGTGACCGATAAAGTAAATAAATAATTCTTACCAATATTATATAATTATTCCAAAAATTATTGTCAAATTAATAAACTATAACGTTAGATATAATTTTTAAAATAATTATTATATAAATTAATATATTAATTTATATTTAGATGACAATATAATTTTTTTTACTATTTTATTTACTCTATAATATATGTGATATTGTGATTTTAACTTTGATTATATATATATATATATATATTAAGAGTTATGCAATATAACATTGTAAACTAGGACTAAAAACTTTGACAAGTAAACATCCAATATTAAAAATTGTGTATATCTCTTCTTTTTTATTACATTATGTCATGCATCTAGTACAACATTATTCGAGAATTAAATCTAACAACCGGTAAAGGAAAGAAGAAGAAATGTCACACACTCGATCATGATGCTTCTCAACAAACCCAGACTGATTGCGAGATCAGTAACAACCTCTTGCTAATTCGTGTTTTACAAAAAAACTTCCACATTACGAAAATCAACAAATAAATTATCCACTTGGTAGAATTTTTCCTCGTGTATACTTAAAATATATTTGGTGGTAGTTCTCAAATTAGAATCTTAGACCATTTTTTGGTGGTCCTAAAAAATTAGAAAGATCTCCATATTGAGATTTCTTTACCTCTTTTATTAAAAGATTTAATAAAAATCAGATCTTTAATTCAAGATTTTTCCTCAATATTCTTATTACTTCTCTCAGCCACTCGTACCAAGAATCACTCCCACTTAATGCCACAGGAAACCTTGCCATATATATATATATATGGACCATTGTGGAGCAACAACTTAAAAAAATGCACGGTTGATTCGAGGTGCTGTGTGGAACTAATGAGTTATATTGATTAGTGATGTACATATAAGGGTAAATTATCTTTTTAATCCATCAATTTTTTAAAATTTGATTTTTAGTTCTTGAATTTTTTATTTTATTTTTAGTTTTTAATTTTTTTAATCCTTAATTACTTTTAGTTCCTGATTTTTTCCATCCTTAATTAAGTAACCAAAAACAAAATATCTCGCTTTATTGTATCATTTAATTAAGTTTCATCTCTTTTATAAAGCATTTAAAGATATATAACATATAAGTATAGTCACTTTTAGAATATATATATATATATATATATATATATCGTGCACAATTTTTATAGATGAATTGTTTATCTTAATTTTGTTTTGTGATACTTATAATTTTATATAGATTTAAACACTTTATATAAAAATTTACTCAAATATTAAAATTGTTAAAATGAATATTTAATTTAATTTTATAAATTTTATAATACTTGAAAAATATATTACTTTTATATAAATATTTTAAACAACTCCATATCATCTTCTCTTCAATAGAAAAACAAGTTAAACAATATTATTTAAAGTTAAGGAACTATTCACGTAAATTCTTCATTGGAGACGCTCTTTATAAAGCATTTAACCTCTTTGCTTTTGCTGTAAGTCTCCTCCTGTTTTTGCGGACTAGTTGCTAGTATCGATCATGATTTTCAAAAGTTATAGTACTAAGTTCTACAAATAATTTTAGAACACGTTGAAAATAAATTAATGGGTGCAAAAAACCGACGCCAACTTATTCTTACCTAACAGTGTAAGATACTTTGGAAAGTGCCACGCTACTGGATAGTTAGAAGTTGGTTGCACTAAGTTTTGATAATCGCTTCAGCAACTTGGAGGCTAAATAGACTATGCACTAACTCAACATTGATTCCATATATATAGAAGGAGAGAAATTACTGGGAAGCCAATAAAACAGAAATCATAGGTAGGTCCTTTAAAACCAAGTTAATTATGGGTACACGCTTTAGGAGTACGTCCAATTATCATATATATAACTAAATATCTAGTTGGACGCACTTTTTTCTTCTTCTTCTAGTTAGTCATTTGTGTATAAATGAAATCAAATTCATTTGGGTACATTTTGATGTATTGTATATGGGAAGAAATTTGGCCCGTTCAATGAAGGAGATCACACGGTTCTGGTTTGTTCTATTGTTCTTGATTCAACATTTTTTAGTTGAATAAAATCGCATTATTTTTTTCCAGCAAAAATCAGCATTATTTATGACTACGTGTCTCCTTCTATTTTATTTTTAAAATATTTTAACACACTTAGAATAAAATTCATATGTTCAATTAGGCTTATCAAATTTATAGACCATGAAGTGTGTAGATTAATTAGTACGTGATACTCCAATTTAATTATATTAGTCTCAAGTTAGGGTGTATTTTTTAAGATTATTTAAGTTAGTTTTTAACCTTTTTTTTAATAGTTTTTAAGTATTTTTCAGTTATTTTTGAATTAAAAATATTAGCTTCTAATTTTTATATTTTATTTTATTTTATCCTTAATGTATTTATCTAAATTTCTAGATATTCTTTTTAAATAAATCATGATTTTATTATTTTTATTTCAACCGTTAATTTTACTAAATACTTATAATTTAATAAACTGACTTTTTAATTTCTAATTACGAGTTAACTTCTTAATTAGTTTTGTCAAACATAGGTAGCCTTAGTCTTACATACTTATTGCGTTAAATATTTGAAAAAAATATATATTTTTTTTTATCAACAATAGTTTTACTTCTCTTAAATAGAATTGTCTTACATGAAAAATATGTGATTTATTCAAAAAGAAAACTTTATAAATTAAGTGTGATTACTAGGCTCTAAATATAAATCAGTCGACGACGAAAAATTGTTACAGACCCAGCATAAGGGTCCATTAGCTCATAATCTCAGCAATAACTAAGGAAATGTCAACAACATACATAATAGTTATCAAAGAAGATCCCAACAAACAAATATCTTATCTAATCAAGAGGTTATATCTCATCTAATCAATAGGTGACAACAATTAATCTAGAGGTAACACCCTTATAAATAAGAGGTACGCTCACAAGTATGTTCATTCTCTCTGAATCCTATTATTTGCTGTCACTGTGCACACACCTCACGTCCATTATCGGTATCAAGGGGCACGGTGATCTGCTTGACCTAGGGGTATCTCTTCTATAGATGCCTTGGAGAGAGTTCTTTGATTCGAAATTAACCTACTAGCTATCCAGCTAGACATCCCTGTCTTCAAGGACAGAACAATTGACGCCGTCTGTGGGAACATTAAATTTCAAATCTCACGTTTTCGATGGTAAACACGAGAAGCAACAATCAGACTGCACACTCACGCTTTGATGCGAGTGTAAGGGGGGACTTACCTTCAAACCATGTTTTGGAGGAGGTGAATTCACTGCCCCCTCCAGACCAGAACATGGCACCACCGCAACTGGTGGATTATGACGCTGTCCATGTGAGCGAAGAGCTTTCAGACACAGCCTCCACTCCTGCTCCAGCGACACGGACAGTTCTACCCAATCAAATATATGCTCGTTGCCTGGACCAGACTCAAGAGATCTTGATGGTAAATTTCAAGAAAGGGTAAAAACTTAAGAAGTGATTGCTTAAAGGAAAAACTTGAACTGGTTAAACCTTCAGCTAATGAAACTTAGGCAATGCCGAGTTAAAAATCTGAAACCGAGATACTTAAATCCGGGTTTAGATAAAATGGGGGTATAAAGTAAACCTTCATGTATATGATGCATCAAAGTTGTATTCTAGGCTAAGGAGGTGAACCGTCATGTTGACCTTGATCAGGTTGAAATGTTTAAGGTCTTGGTTAAAAACTGAGTTTGAACATGTGACAGATTGCCCTTGGTTCGGATTGAATTCCGGTAGTATGAGCCGGAATGTATATTCAAGCAGACTCTGTGTAACATATTTCTGACTTTGGCCAAGTCATTGAATTGAACTCTAAAAAAGTGTTTGAGTTCATTACCGGTCCTCCGAGATATAAATGTCGTACCAGTCCTCCGGGATATAAATGTTGTACCGGTCCTTTCGAATATAAATGTTGTATTGGTCCTCCGGGATATAAATGTTATATCGGTCCTCCGGAATATAAATGTTGTACCGGCCCTCCGAGATGCTTTTCTCATAGTAATCTGAGTTAGGGGGAAAACCCGTCGATTAAAACAGATAAACTCCGAAACCCAAATGATTGACAATCACAACAAGGAATAAAAATTCATGGTCAGAATTCAACCCGGCTTTAATGTCTGGAGGCAAAGGAAGTTCAACATAGTATACACCCCAGCAACCCGGACTACCAGATTACTGGGCTGGGGGGGGGGCAACTGTTACGGATCCAGCATAAGGACCAATTAGCTCAGAATCTCAGCAATAACTGGAGAGATGTCAACAACGTGCATAACAGTTATCAAAGGAGATTCCAACAAACAAATATCTTATCTAATCAAGAGATGACACCAATTAACCTAGAGGTAACATCCTTATAAATAAGAGGTACGCTCACAAGTATATTCATTCTCTCTGAACCCTATTATTTGCTATCAATGAGCACACACCTCATGTCCATTATCGGTATCAAGGGGCACCGTGATCTGCTTGACCTAGGGGTATCTCTTCCATAGATACCTTGGAGAGAGTTCTTTGATCCAAAATTAACCTATTAGCTATTTAGCTAGACATCCCTGTCTTCAAGAACAGAACATGAGTCTAGTGAAAGGGTTATTCTTCAACAAATGTATCTAAGGATAATTGCAAATGAGAATGGCGGTAGAGAAAAAAAAATCAGCCACTTCAACACACAATAAAGTTTATATGTCTTGTGTGAAGAAAATTAAAATTTCAACCAAATATTAAAAATTCACCTCTCGTTTAGGTGATTAAAGAATTTTCATTCTATCCATTTTTCTTGTAAAATTTATCACATTAATTTTGCCATTGATTAATATTTGTCGAGCACCAAAATAGTTCACAAATTGATTTTCTTGAGACAAAATGATACCATAATAAACCTTTTAATTCTCTCTTCAAATTTCAATCATTTACAACCATCTTAAATTACTTCAGAAGCGTCCTATCATCCATCATTTCCTGAAGTGTCAAGCATTTACGACCATTATTTACGACAGAAGCTTCCTATTCTGAAATCAAGTCCTTCTATCTAACTTGATGAAGTTACGCCTACTTTAGTTGGTTACACTAAAAGTTTATTGCAATTGCTTGCAACGTCAAAGATTCGAATCTACTTTGTGAAGGACTCTACTTGATATATGTAGGACTAGCAATATAGGATAGACCAAAAAAGAAAAAAAGAAACTCCAAGATACTTCCGTTGAGTGTTTATTTTTTCTCACAATATATGATGTGCTTGCTTGTCCTTCAAACTGATCACAAAAGCTATTTTTCACATTAGGTCTCAGGTTTATAATTGTTATGCTAAAAGGAATTTAAAACAAATTTTAATCATAGAAAGAATAGTCTTTAAATTTGTTCTACACAGCATGCTTACCGCTCAAGCAATGATGCAAACAAGGTCAATACGACAGTATAAATCTAGACAAGTCACATTTATAGAAATCAAGACAAAAGTAGACTACAGACATAACGTTCAAAGGACAAATTCTCATCTCAATTAGGGTACGAAAATTCTTAAAATCTGTGGATATAATTGCCTCTTTACACTATGCACCTGTTTTAATTCTCAAATGGTCTGTCTTACTTGAACATTCAACGAAGCATGCAAGGTACGACTAAAAGATATAATTGGAACTCTACATACGCCTAAAGTAAAAAGGGAATGTATTTTAAACAGAGGATGGCTTTTAACTTAAGCAATGTTAATTAACTAATTAAGCAAACCTAAAGGCTAATTCAAATAAACGGATCACTCTTTTTTACAAATTTTTCAAAGCAGATACTCGTTCTGTGGTAATTGTCACAGAAGGTCATGTCCCAAACCTTTATAGACATAACAATTGGGCAAAATATCTATTTCAATGAATGAAAGTACTATATAAAGATAGAGTATGAACAATTCTGGGAAATTCCATATAGATATCTAATCCATTAAGCGCGCTATTCAATTTCATGTTGATGTGTGTTAAAAGAAATTGATAAGACTTTACAAATATTTAAAGAACCACCTAACAACCTAAAAAGCTCCAATTATTGTTCTTATTAAATGTTTTGCATAAAATCACAAAAAAAATAAAAGGTATTGGTAAGACACAACATCAAAGTCTGCTAGCATCCATGAGTAGTAGTTGGTTTACCCCAGTATCAATTCTGTGACAGTGATAAATACCAGTCTTTTTTTTACCACATTAATTAACAGCCAGGGATTTCAAATTACAAAATGGTACTACTTCTTTTAAATCATTCAAGCCTTGTGACAATAAATAAAAAATTAGATGAAATTGCTCCTGCATTCAAACTGAACAGCAAATAGTAAATGCTGTCCCAACAATAAACATAAAGTGGTAAATCTTTTTTTTTTTTTTTTGCTTTTTCTTTTCTCTTTTGTTGATTTTACTTTTGGCTAGCAGAGTGCTCCTAGTGGCTAGTGTCTAGTGTCTAAGGGCAAGTAAGTGACCCTGACAGAGAAAAGGATGTAGGCACACACTACACAACTCTTTCCTTGCACTTCAGTTCTTGCAATTTTTTCATCCATGAGGACTTTGACTTCACTAGGGGGGTGAAAATGAAATGAATGTAGGTCACATAAGGGGAAGACATGCTTGAAAAAATGAAAAATTTGCTGCACTTTGAGACTTTGGTTTGCTCCTAAAAAAGAACCAAATTAAACTAGCTTTAAGTCTCACCCATCAAATGCTTGTTTTTGGCTCCAAGTCAAGTATATTATGACAGGCATGATGACAACGATGTGGCATTGATTTTTGCATACTAAGAAGAGATCGATGAATCAAGAGGGAACACCCTTCTTCGGTGCAATAGACCAAACATGAGAGACATGTGTCAAGATTATGGGATGGCCTACAATACTAGACGTGTCGTTCCCTTTTGTTCCCCTTGTCTGCTGGAACTGCAATCAAACCTATATAAGCTGCTATAGCTACAAAACACAAAACCCAAATATAAAACAACAAAATCCTTACAAAATATATTATTAATTAGACTCATGAAAATTAGAAAACTATAATAGTTGTTATTTAATATATAAATTTTCTATATTAAAAATGCAGAAGTGTTATAACCCAAGGGTATTGGTGGCCATTGACCAAGAATCAATGACTAATTGTGTGTTCGGATTTGCGTCCAAGCCCCAAAAACGTGGATCCATGATGTGAAAATCTGAAGCAATACAAAGTAGCTTTGGCCTTAACGTGGGAATTGAACGTGATTTTCACAAAAGTACATGTTTATTTTCCATCAAATCAAGTAATATTTACGTACAATTTTCACGTCTACCTGAAAATTACTCTTGACAACTTTTATTCATGTAATTTGGTTCTAACACAACCAAAGATGCACATAAAAATTGAGCTTTTTAACAAATATATTTACATACACATGAATCTAGGTATTGAATTGCTAACTACTTATTTAAAAAGATAAGATTATCCGGTAACTATATGTTGATAATTACTTTACCTATTTAGTATAAGCATAGTCTCCATATATATAGAAAAAGGAAGAAACAACCATATATAAATTCATCGTTGTGTACTTTAATTATTTGTCATCTGACAAGTTGCCGTTCCGCAATTATATCGGTCATTACAGATCATGCTGAGAAAAGAGTATCTAGTAGTAAATAAATTAGACATTGTATTTTTATATATAAACAAATAGAAAACGATGGAAAGTTGGTGGGTCAATGAGAAATTGATATTGCATGGAATACATAACTTGTATTATTGCCATGTTACCGAATCCCCGTAACTGCTTGATCAACGCCGGCAAATGCAATTAACAAATAAACGGTGGAGAAAAGAAATAATACTAGTAACTACGAGGTTTGTTCAATTGCATTAAACACAACATATATGCACCTTGTACCAAAATTCTTGGCTTTTTCTAAGACTGGTAAACGAATTCTGATGACTTATGGGTTTGTCAATGAGGACATGGAGATAGAATTGGAAAGTTAGGCAAAATTCGGCACCTCATCCTTGCGGGTGTTCCATATCAAGTTCTATAACTAATTAACGTTGGTGTTATAAAAATTAAAATATCATAATTTTTTTACAGCTTAAAAACTTATAATTTTTTTTAAGAGTGGGGTAATAAGTCGAATCAAAATTAAACTTTCCGGATAGGTCAGTGGCATTGACATTTCATCCATTTGAGAAATGAGACTAGACTTTGAAGAAACTTTTGAAATGAACTTGGAAATGATGACCAAAAGATATTGTTATTGTATTAATTAGGCTTGAAATTTTTGACTTGGTTCATTCCCGAACAGTCCTTTGGAAAGTTACATTGTAAAATACTTTGGACATATATAGGATAATAGTACTAGTGTATTTGTTAGAGAGAGTAAATAATATTGTGCAAAAGCTGCACATGGAGTGTCCGATTCCGGGAGTGACAAACGAAATTTTGTGTTTTCAGTAGCCTAACTTTTGTGACTTGTCATTAACATCGAAGCCCTACACATGGAAACTACACAAAAGAAGCACATCTTAAAGCTCTATTACAAAGGGCAAAAATCATGTTGAAATGACCACGCCTTATATTGGAACATAAATTTTCTTCAACTAAAAATTAATTTTAAATCTAAAGTCAATCCATCAACATGAAATTAACCCAAAATGCAAACAATTACTTAAAATGATGTTTGTATTTCAATGTGATTTTGAATTCATAAATCCAAAATGTACTTATAGTATGTGTGGATATACATATCGTGTGTTAATATTCAATACAGATAGTTGCTAGCTTCTCTTTTCACTTGAATAAAAATGAATGTGATAATTACTCAAACACGCACTTAGTTTATCCATTGAAATTATGTCCACTTTAAAAGCTCATAGGATTTTGTATATGAAATTCTTATAACTATTGGACAATTACTTTGAAAAAACTTTAATTGCATATAAATAATATATATATATATATATATATATATATATAATTTAAATATTTTAAAAAAATTCAAGATATTACTCTTTCATATTTAAGAAGTATATATACGAAAACAAATTATGCATGTGTTTGATTTTGGCAAGGTGATGGTGTTAACATCTGAAAGTTGGCATGCGTCGGGTGCTAATATTCCACTTACCATATCACTATTCACCAAAAGTCGCTACAAATTAACAAGATCAACAAACATCGACAAGGACTGTTATGCATGGATCCTTGGGTATTAGAGTTTTAGAGATATATTAAAAGAATATATGTGACTATAATAAAGTTGAATTTTATGTGAAAAACTTCCATAATAATATGGACAAATTTACGGATGAGAATAAGAGATTTTTATTAAGTAAACGATTATTATAATTTCTCTTAGAATAGATCGAGGGGAAATCAATAATGAATAAACTATATAAAATAAATGAAAGAATGTACCAGAAGATATATATATATATATATATATATATATATATATATGCATCTTTTTTAGATATTAATTTTCGACAAATTTTCATTTATCAATTCACGATGAAACTTTGCTTATTTCTTTTTTAACGATTAATGAATCAAATGATATTTCTATCTCTTCTTCTCCCTTTAAATCATACTTTTCATTGCCATAGTGATTCATTTCTTATTAGTATCAATATGTTGTTTTTTTTCTTTTTCTTTTGAAAGAAAATGTATCTTAATAGTCTGAAATCATAAAAACTAACTCTCGAGAAATAAAAATCATTGAAATGAATTTTATTTCTTATGACAAAATTTTCTCCATACACAATCCAATAATCAGAATCTCTATCAACATATTTAAATAACTCAATTATCTATTAATGTTCGATCTTGTTAATAACAAAAGATATTTGTATTTATAGCAGAACTTAAAAAGAGACTCTGGAACCTCTAATTAATGTCTGACAGCAAAAAAAATTCTCCTTCTTCCAACATTTATTGGTAGCAAAAAAATAGGAAATCACGCCATTAATTTGTTAGTTGTGTTCGATTAGTAATTTGTTTAAATTTATATATAAATAAAAATAATTCATATCACACTAATTAAAGAAATTAGTTGATATTACTTAATTTTTTAATAACTAATTATGTATCTAATAGAAGAGATATTATATGTAACTTTATTCTTGTATATATAAAAAAATTATTTTTGAATTCGAATTCATGGTTAACAAGTTATCAAGACACAACTTTATCATTGTGACAGACTTGTTTTCATCATTTAATTTTTTAATCTCAAGTAAAAATAATGTTATTTTAAAAATATTATTTATTGGAACTTGTTATAAAAAATAAATAAAAAATTATTAAAAATATAACTAGAATTAAATGAAAAATGTTTTAGGAAGAATAATATTAAATTAACTAATTAAATTTATTTATATTTAAATTTAAAATATAAGATATTTTTTTTGTTTATGTAGAATCGAGGGACGGAGTATTACTATTTTTGTGACTTGTTCCTGCCTCAAAAAGTGGCTTTGCCAATCTACCTATTAAAGTTAGGCAAAAGAACCCAAATAATACATTTTTAATATAAATTTACCAATTTGGAGCATTTTTGAAACATATTACAACTTTGGGACAGTTGGTCACGCCCAATTTGGGCAAGGGTGGTCACGCCTAAATTGGGCTGGAGTGGTCATGCCCAATCTGGGCGTGTTCCACCCCAGGCTGACACGTGGCAATTCAGGTACAGCGCGGTGTTTTCGTAAACTTCGGAAGGCCATAACTTTTGATTGGGATGTCCGATTGAGGCGCGTAATATGTCAAAACAATCGTTGTTTCGAGGAGAAGCCGTTATTAAGTCCTAAAGGGAACTTGGTCAAAAAATTTTCCAAAAAAAGGCCTCTAAGTGCTTCAAAATTGCGATTTTGTCTTCCAACCTCCAAAAAATTTCCCGTTTTCTAATTTTTTCTTTATTCAACTAGTGAATTGCATGGTATTTTCTGTTTTTTTGTTTACTTCAATAAATTTCTAGGGTTTTGACATATCGTACGACTCCATCGGATATTTCCGTCAAAAGTTCGACCATTTGAAACATATATTGCTTGTTTTTTTTTATTTCTGTCAATTTTATTCAATTAGTGAATTGCATGCTGTTTTTTATTTTTTTATTTTTTTATTTTTTCTATTAATTTCGACCGTTTTGACATAAAGTATGCCTCCATCACTAACCTTAGTACAGTACTTATTTTAAACTGTACTGTTTTTTAATTTTTTTATTACTTATATTAATTATTTTTTTATTGTACTTTTTTTAAATAAGAAAAATACAAATCAGTTCTACAACAATTTTTGAACATTTTGTTAATCACATAAGACCATCACTAACCCTAGTACAATACTTATTTTAAATTGTACAGACTAAATAAAAATATACAACCAAATTGTAACAGGAAGGAATCCCTAAGGTGAAAAAATTGAATGTGTTTTTAAAAAAATAAATAAACAAAATTATAATTTTGTCTAATGAAATTTGAGTGAAATTTTATTTTGATTTATGTAAATAATGAATCATGTAATTTGACTGGGATGTCCGATGGAGACATAAAAAGCAGCATGCAATTCACTAGTTGAATAAAATTGACAGAAATAAAAAAAGAAAGCAAGCAATATATGTTTCAAATGGTCGAACTTTTAACAGAATATCCGATGGAGTCGTACAATATGTCAAAATGCTCGAAATTAATTGAAGTAAACAAAAAAACAGAAAATACCATGTAATTCACTAGTTGAATAAAGAAAAATTAGAAAACGGGAAATTTTTTGGAGGTTGGAAGACAAAATCGTAATTTTGAAGCACTTAGAGGCCTTTTTTTGGAAAAAGTTTTGACCAAGTTCCCTTTGGGACTTAATAATGGCTTCTCCTCGAAATAACGATCGTTTTGACATATTACGCGCCTCAATCGGACATCCCAGTCAAAAGTTATGGCCTTCCAAAGTTTACAAAAACACCACGCTGTACCTGAATTGCCACGTGTCAGCCTGGGATGGAACACGCCCAGATTGGGCGTGACCACTCCAGTCCAATTTAGGCGTACCACCCCTGCCCAAATTGGGCGTGACCAACTGCCCCAAAGTTGTAATATGTTCAAAAATGCCCCAAATTGGTAAATTTATATTAAAAATGTATTATTTGGATTCTTTTGCCATTAAAATTATTTTAGTCAACTTTCAAAGCCTCTCTTATCTTAGTAACTACATGTTTTTATGCATATGCAATAGGCCATACGAAAATATAAACCGTAGAAACTTGTTGGTAATTGATTGATTTCATCATGGCATTCATTAAGTTCTCAATCCTTTTTTTTTAACTGCATTATGTTCTCAATCTTTTGCATGTTCATTCTTCTTTCTTATACTACTTCTTAATATATATATATATATATATATATATTAAATTCTTACATATTTCGGTGTTAAATAAAAGGTTGGCCAATTTAAATAAATAATTTGAAAAATGGTGCAATTTGAAAAATATTTTGAAATTTGGAACTGTCAAACACACCTAATTTGGGCATTTTTGATTCCATCGTAATTCGGTCGTTAAATGTTTGCGACCAAAAATGTTGTCGCTAATTCGGTCACTAAATATTTGCAACCACAAAATCCGCTGCAAAATGTGTAAGCGACTAAAGTAGAAACTGAAATTAGCATACGACTTTAAAATCAATTTTTAATTTACATTATAATTTTTTTCAATATTTGAAATTAGTGTTGCGACCACAATATTGTGATTTTTTTAATTTTTTTTAAATTGAAATCATTTAAAATTTTACAGTATAATTTTGGTAAATAGATTTTGGAATTGATTTTAGAAATTTCATCTTCTAATTAAAGTCACAAAATTCATATTATATGTTCAAAATTTGTAAATCATGGTGAGGATCACTGCAAGATAATTATTATTTAGAAAAAAAACCTCATTTACATGATATAGACTCAAATATAATACATATTTATCTTTCATAGATGGAGAATGTATATTTTAAAATGAGAGGAAAAGTGAATATAATTTAAGGTTCTCTAGGATAGCATAAGGTAATTCACTTTAAAATATTTCTTTTGGCATACAATGCCTGCTACATTTAAAAATATATCTTGATATCTTTGTCAGATTTTATCAACACTTGTTTGATCTTTTACTAATAGGTTCTGTCAAAAAATCAATATCTCAAAAGTTTATTTGTTTTGGATAAAGACATACAAATGGTTTTATGTTACATCTCTAACTTGCATTTGCATCCCTTTGATTGGCTTGAAATGTGGATAATACAATCCATCTACGACCTTTGGACTCTATTATGTTAGAGTATATATCATGAACCAATAATTAATGTCACAAGATTAAGCTGTTACGTAAAGGCACATGAATGATTTTAATAATATATCTCGTATACTAAATTTCAAGTATATTTTCATTATTACAATGGCTATTGTGAGAATAACATATCTACAATTTATTATTATAAGTTCCATTTTTGACTTATTACAGAGGCTAAATGCAAGAAATGTAAGTGTTTTCTTCTTTTTGTTTTCATTTAATCTAAGCGAAATTTAATTTCTTCCTCCAATATTGTAGCTAGCTCGCCTTCTATATTTATGTTTCAAAAAATTCTGTTATTATAAACCTTCCACTTAGTTTATACCCATTCATTCCTGAACAAAGCTATCTTCATCACTTTGTACACTCCAACACTTTATTGTGTAGTGATTTATAGGATTAATCTAGAAGAAAATTAGTATTAGAGTGTATAAAGCAACCATGGCAACTTTATCATAAATGAATGAATATAACATGAATGAAAGATTTATAATAAAATAGAGATTAAAATATATTGAAGTATAAGATAAATTAATAAATTTAGTGTTTATTTTTTTATAATAAATTTTTTTCATTGACTTTCATATAAAATAATAATTTTATTTTTTATTGTTGACACCATTTTTTAGCCATTAATAAATTAGTGAACTTTTTGTTTGTACTTTCATAAAAAAAATTCATTTGTTATTAAACAAAAAAATTCATAATTTATCAAGGATGAAAAAAATTATCATAAATCAAAACCAAAATTTTTATTTTATTAGGGACTCAACAAAAAAAATATTAAAAAATAAATACAAAATTTAAATATTTATTAAAAATTTCAAACATATTTTAATCTAAAATAAATGTGAAAAAGAAGGAAAAGAGAGCTACCTTATAAAAAGAAATTGAGTACCTAATGGACCAAAAAGATACAACAGTCAAATTTTTTTATTTGATCCGTGTAACAGGAAAAAGGATAAGGTTCATAATTTCCACCATGCGTAACATATTTGGAGAATTCAAACACATTGTTTGGAACCTTCAAACAAAAAATACATTTTTATCCAACTTAAGTTATAAAGAAAAAAAGAAAATTGGAATCATACTTAAATTAGAGGAAGATCGACTTCTATGAATATCCATATTTATCCTCTAACTTTTTATCTTCATTTATATTTTAATTTTTGAATTCATGTTTTTCTGTTGTTACTAATACATTGAAGATAGTTTAGACTAGTTGAGGTCAACCTCAATTTTATTTTGTTTCCTCTTCACCTTCCCTTTTTCTATTTATATACTCTGAAATTGAATATAATTTTTCTTGTCGTTTCTTTTTATTTATACATTATTTTCTTTATTTACTTTCATTCATTTATTATACTTTTTCTCTATTTTTCTTTCTTCAAATTTGTGTCTTCTTAAGCCAAAATTTAACGCCAATTGTTATTTCTACTCACGTTATACACTAAGGCACTTCCTTTCTTATTTTTTATATCAAGAGTACCTTGCTAAACACACTATCCTCCTCTTTCTCATCTCTGTCTTCATGAAAAAAGGCACTCCCGCTCCACTCCTCTTGCAACACATTTGATAAAAAAAAATATGAATGATCTTATTAAAATTTGCTTGTTCTTTTAAACAAAATACTTCTAAGAGTTGTACAAAATAAGGAGATATATTTTGAAGCAAAATAATATTTGTTCATGCACTTGCATGTGGATAACAAAACAACTCCAACTCAACCATTTTTGGTTGTCCTGATTTTCTTTTATAGAATAATTCATTAAAGAATGGATAGACAATCTTTATGGACCTTACGGATTAACAATCTATATCGACCTTATGGATTGACAATCCATGTGGATCTTACGGATTGCTAATCCGTATGAACCTTACAAAAGGGTATTTTTGCATTTTTCTTTTACTTGAATGATATATACGAGATTTGGCTGGTGTAGAAAGAAAATCTCTATGTATTTTGTTCTTTACAAGAGGAGCCCAAAACATTCTATCAGCCTTATGTTCTTTTCTCTTCTCTTCTACTTCTATTTTTTTTTCATATATTTTGGACTTGTATGGGCCTAAAAGCTCTATCATCTTTTCTCCTGATATTTTCATTTCACTACCATGGGCCTAAACCATTTCAATTTAAAAAAAATTAAAAAATCACAATATTGTGGTCGCAACACTAATTTCAAAAATTGAAAAAAATTATAGTGTAAATTAAAAAATTGATTTTAAAGTCGAATGCTAATTTCAGTTTCTATTTCAGTCGCTACCACATTTTGCCATGGATTTTGTGGTACAAACATTTAGCAACCGAATTAGCGACGAAATTTTTGGTCGCAAACACTTAGTGACCGAATTAGTGACAGAATAAAAACGTCCACATTGAACGTGTTTGACAGCTCCAAATTTCAAAATATTTTTCAAACTGTACCATTTTTCAAATTATTTATTTAAATTGTATTATTTATTTAAATTGGCCATAAAAGGTTAGGTGTGTGTTTAGATGTGCATTAATAAAGTTTTATATCAACATCCTTTTATAAAAATTATTTTAACTTATAATTTTTATTTGGATAATAGATACTAAAAAAGTTTTTTTAAAATGTTTAGATACTTTGAATCAATATCGATTTTGAATGTAATAATTACCAAAATAAAGTTTAATGCCTATATGTAAATTCCATTTCCATTATAATTATTTTTTATCACATCATATTAATTATTAAATTAAAAAAGTATGTGTATAATATTTTTACATTTGAAATAGAACCCACAACCCTAATAAAAACATAAAATAGATGAAATATATAATAAAAATATTAAATCATCATAAGAATTAAACACAAAAGTATTTAAATTAAAACATAGTGTAAAATGCAACATAACTTTGACATGAGGATATAAACGAGGAAATTTAGAAAAGAGATTAATAAAAGTTCAAAATTGATTTCGAATAAAATAAAAGTGCATGATTGATACTAACATATGTGGTTTATCTTTCAACTTGTTATGCATAAATTTTAAGACAAAATCCAATGGTTCAACAGAAAATGAACACAAAAGGACGGGTGTTTATGTTTTGCAAAAATCCTTATGCTACCAACATACATTTGTAACTATAAACCAAGCATGTACTACTTTAGTTGCCACCTATGTTTTGAATAGCATCTCACTCATTACTTGTGCGGTAAAAAGATATGGGAATTCATGCTGCTACAATTAGAACCTCAATACAAACATGCTGAAATTCCATATTGCTTTAACTCCATAATTTTTCTAATTAAGATTAATTTAATTTTTGATACCAAACATCTCAATTTTGAAACCAACCAAGTTTGATTTACTCCCAGGCGACCATGATTTCATCACCAAACCAAACCGTGGTCTACCATGATTGCAAGGGCCTTTTGTGGTCCCAAAACAGCATCACAAGATCTACTGTTCCAACATTGATTTGCTTGATCAGTTGCATCCTACAATGTCATATTCTAGCCAGCTAAAGAATTAAAGAGGAGAAAAATCCATGTTGTCATGATCCAGTCCTCGAACCCAACATAAGCCTCTACCTCCTATCAGAGTACTCGAGAGAAATTCAAAAAGCCCTTTTTCACGAACATGCTTCTGCCAAAAAAGTTTTAATGTGGGTACTTTTGTAGACCTCCATCATATTCTAAAACACATTGTTGCCCACTTCAAGAGCTTAATTTGCCATGTTGTCTCAAATACTTAAAGTACATTGTGATTACTGATTAGTTCCTTCTATGATGCACAGATATGATGTGTATCAGATACGATGCGTATCTAACATGGCGATACGATTATTTTAAAAGTATATAAAATATGATATGTGTAAGATATGTATTTAAAGATATATAAAAATTCATAAAACACAATAAATATATAATTACAATTCTCCAAATTTAAATTAAAAATATATTTCTTGGACATTACTAAAAATAAAAAAAAAATATAAAATCTCATTGCTTTCAACATCAACATCACCTTTAACTCAAATTAATTGGAATCGATAGTAGATGAACCCAATGATAGATCAGAAATAAGACAAAGAAAGAGAAAAAAAGAGTGGAAAAAAAGTGAAAATAAGACAAAAAAAAGAAAGAAAAATAAGCTAAAATAAAAGAGTGGTGAAAAGAGGATGGAAGAAATGAAGAGGAAAAAACTAAAAAAAAGGAACGACTGGAACATAGAAATACTAATGTGTTTAACCCTCCACCAAACTTATATAGCTTTTCTCCACTTCGTCTTAAGACATACCGTCCTCCAATTTATACCTCACTTCATTAGGTCTTGTTTAACTACCTTTTTTCAGGTAAGTTTCGGTCGATATCTACCTCTCTGTGTCGAGCTCTTGGTAACAAACTTTTGTTCTTACGGGAGTATCCAGTGGTTATCTCATAATGTGCCCAAACCACCTCAATTTATGCTCTCTCATCTTTTCACACACCGGTACCATTGCTACCTTTTGACAAATATTTTCATTTCTTATCTTATCCATCTTCGTATAACCACACATTCACCTTCACATCCACATTTATGTTATCCCTTTTTATGCTCATGTTGCCTATGTGCTGACCAGCATTCCGCTCCATATAACATTACTGGCTACACAAAACTCCGATGCACTCCTCTATTTTCATCCATCCTGCTCTGATTCGATGGTTTACATTCTTATCAATCTCACCACCTTTTTTGTAAAATTAATCTCAATTATCTAAAAACATTTTTCTTGGGTACCTCTTGACCAAGTAGATGCACTATGTCTTGATCACCATCTCTTACACACGAAAACTCACACTTCATATATTTCGTCTTGCTCTTGCTTATCTCGAATCATTTATACTCCAAAGTGTTTCTCCACAATTCTAGTTTCCTATTAACATCATCTTTGGTCTCATCAATAAGCACGATATCATCTGCAAAAAGCATACATCACGACACTTCCTCTTGAATATCTTTTGTTAGTTTATCTATCACTAAGGTAAAGAGATAAGGACTAAGAGCTGAACATTGGTAAACACCTACCGTGATAAAGAAATACCTTGATGTTCCATTACAAGTTTTCACACATGTGGTAGTCCTATCATACATATCCTTGATGCATTAACATACTATGATGCTACTTTTTTCTTTTCAAGAGTCCACCATAAGACTTTTCTTGGGACCCTATCATATGCTTTCTCAAGATCTATGAACACCATATGTAAGTCTTTCTTTTTTCCCTATACCTTTCAATTAATTATCGTATCAAGAAAATAGCTTCCATGGTATATCTTCCTAGCATAAATCCAAATTGATTTACGGAAACCTTGGTTTCCCTCCTTAAGCGATGCTCAATAACTCTCTCCCACAACTTCATAATATGACTCATGAGCTTGATGCCTCTATAGTTAGAACAATAGGCACAAGCATATTTTTCCTCCAAGTATCAGACATCTTATTTGTTTGAAGAATCTTGTTGAAAAGTTTGGTCAACCATTTTATTGTCACATCTCCCAAGCCTCTCCACACTTCAATAGGGATGCCGTTGGATCCCAAAGCTTTATTATTCTTCATTCTCTTTAAAGCCATAGAATTCAATTAGTCTTTCTCTTCCGCATTGCTACTTATGGCTCCTGAACTTCATGTATATTAATTCTGTGCATAAATCTTCTATTCAGATCATCAAAAACGTTCTCCAAATCCACCTCACTCTTGTCGTCATTCCGGTTAAAAAGTTTGTTAAAGTAACTTAGCCATCTTTCACTTACATCTTTATCCCTTATCAAAAGTTTTTTATTTTCATCCTTGATACATCTAACTTGAGCGAGGTCTTTTACTTTTCTTATCTCTCATTTTTGTAAGTTTGTAAATACCTTTTCACCATCCTTGCTCTCAAGATTTTTATACAAATTGTCAAAAACCTTGTCTCTAATTTTCCGCATTATTTTCTTTGCATTTTTTCTTGCTACTCTAAACTTTTACAAATTCTCATCATTGGAAGATTTATACAAAGATCTGAAGCATTCCTTCTTCTGTTTAACTCATGCACCTCTCCATTCCACCACCATGTTTCCTTCATAAAAACTTTTTTTTCCTTTACTTTCACCTAGCAGCCTCCTTCCCACATTTTGAACACACATAGTCATCTTATTTCATATTTAATTAGTTTTTTCAATAAATTCTCACGATCATTCACACAACATGATTTCCTTTCTTGAAATTGTTTATAAAAGAGAACAATTTTCATTTTTTGTTCACTAAGGTACATGTTTCTATATTATATACATTGTGTGTTTCATGTTGTTGTATTGGATTTAAAAAAAAAATGGATACATCATCGATATGTATTTGTGAAGTATCCAAAAGAGTATCGATATAGAATACGTGAAGCAAATTGAATTCCTAATGCTTCATATGTTTGAATACTTCATCAACATGTATCGGTAAAATTTCCAAAAATCATATTAATACGTATTTGTATCAAATATGTGAAGTAAATTGAAGTATCAATGCTTCATTCCTTTTATCATTTATCCATATTTGATTTCCATCAAACCCAACTGTAATAGTATTTGTTTTTCTTCGAAGCTAATACACACATAATCACTCGCACAATTCGAGTGGAAAATGTTTCATTCTATTGACCACTTCTGATATGCCATGATGTATATTTATGCTGGTTGCCATATACCAATTGTCATTAACCGCTTTAATCTAATTGCCTCACTTATTTAATTAGAAGTAAGTTTGCCACATAATATAACACAGCACCTTATCCGAAAACCCTTATGAATTAAACTTCTATTTTATTTACTCTGTTTCTATGATTAAAATAAGTACATAGTATATTACTACATACTACTTTGACATTTGAGAAAACGTCAACTTAAGAGAGGCTTCTCTGCATCATACTCACTCTCTAAGCCACCTCCTTTTGCAAAGCCTTCTTTCCCTTTGGCCCAAAGCACAAAGTAGAGCCCAGTGAACATGAGGAACATACCGGCAAAGCTGCAATACAGTATTGTACTGACAAATAAGTTACTATTTTTTTATTGATTAATGTTAATTGTTAATTTATTATTGGGAAGAATTTGAATCCAGGGTTTCTTCCTTCTCTCTTCTTTCTTCAAACACCAACCCAATTTTATAACTCTCACATAAAGTATTTTAGAGAATATATATGATATGAAAAATCAATCAATAGCTAAGAATATATATTATGAAAGTACCTTTCAATATTAATGGTTTGTCCTAGAGTAACAACTGAGAAAATGACAGAGCAGACTGTGCCAATAGGGCTGAACATGGAGATCAACACCGGCCCTCTCTTCTCAAGTGCCCAACCATTGACGCTCAAGCATATTCCATTCACTGCACCTGCCTGTACATTAGAATTTATGCCTTTAACACCCATTCATCCATGTCATAGAGAATATAAAAAGTATTACATTAAACAAATTGAAGCCCTTTAAAATACTACAGTACATCATACAAATCACATGCTAAATTATTTGTCTAAGTGTAGTACTTATTTTGTGTCTGTCAAAACAAATAAGCATATAATCAATTGGAAAATTACCAGAAGAGAATAGGCAATCATGTCTCCAACACTCACAATTGGCCAACCTGTTTTGAATTCGTGATCTTCAACTAATTGAACTGCGGCAGTCATGAACGTCCCGAAAAACGAAGTTATTGCACACAAGGACATCGGTGCAGGAAAATCTCCTAGAGTAAAGGCCTGCAAGAATTGCAATTTTTGTTAATAACACATTTGGAAACATGTCTAGGTAAGTGCCTGTCTGGTTGCACGTCTTCAACATCCATATACCAGATTTTTTGCGTAACAAAATTTGTAAAAACATAAAAGCTACACAGATCCAATAGGATGTGACAAAATTTCAAACATGCATTAACTTGTAATTAGTAATTTTTTAATCAATATCAACATCACCTTTAATCCAAGTTAATTTGAAAAAATTGAAAAAATTAATCAACTTGTTTGTGTCTCTTTTCCTATGTCATTGTAAGTTACCTGTAGGACAATGTTGCTTGACAATATGAGGATTGCGACCAAGAGATAGAGACAACCGATTATCTTGTGTCTGTCAAACGTTACTTTTGTCGGAGATAATGATTGAATTGTTCCCTCTTTAGCGGTAATAGGTGTTTTAGAGATGCTTTGCAGTATGCTCATTGTGAGAGCCCCCAAGACACAAAGCAATGTGCCAATGATTTTCACTCTACTATATGTGCAGCTCAAGTCGACTTTTTCCAACCTACCTAACATAGACATTTTCATTAATTAGCATGGAAATGATACAAATAATAATAATAATAATAATAATAATAATAATAATAATATACTTAAAAATCTTACATATTTTTATTCAATTAAATATAAAAATTTGAATTGTAAGTTTATCTTTGTTAATGTCTCTTAATATGTACATGTGAGTGCACCATCCTCTGCAATAAAATAAACCCTTTATCCCCTAGTGTTAAGAGCAATATTGAAATTATCAAGATCGTGTAAAAATAAATATATTACCGAAAATTCCATGCGATGATGAAGATAAGACCTGGTGCAAGGTTTGGCATGGCTGTTCCCATTGCTGGCGAGGTTAGATTGATTCCTTTAAGGAGTAGAGACTGGAACAATGTTACCCTGCATAACATGATACCAACTATATATAAGAATAAAAAATATTATACTCTCTCCCGGTCCATTATATTTATAACTATGGTCCTAATTGTTTTACACAAATAAAAAAAATAATAAATAGATGAATAATAATAGCAATTTTACAAATTTAATCTTATCATGGTTAATTTAGTTTTAATTTTTGTTATCCATATTATTAATATTATAAGAAATGTGAGTGGAAAAAGTAATAAATGTTATAGCAAAAAGTTAAAATGATAATTATTTTGAGAGAAAAAAATTTATTTTTACATTATTATGTGATGGAGGGAGTAGCTCATTATTGGGTGGGTAATTAGAAAATGGAGTGACAATTTGATTAGAAGTTATTGCAACACTTATTTTTCCTCAAATGCATCAAATGTTATACCTCTTGGATTCGGGTTTGTCATTGTTATTAAATTCAACACGCTAATGGATCTATGAGCCACTAGTTCTACACAATAACAATTTATGTATTTTTAATTACTCTCAAACTCCTTAAAATAGCACCTACCTTTGATTATAAAGAGAAAAGAATAAGACAAGCGTTCCTTTAATAGGGGGTTAGCACAAAGTACGGTGCTTAAAGTTGAAATGAGGACAATTTTGTTTCCATACACAAGCAAGATTGTGTCCAGAGAGATTCTCCGGATCAGATATTCCCTAAAACCGATGAAATGCATCCTCCTTTAACAATTCCCTAAAATTAGCTTTCAGCATTTGCAGTGCTCTTAATTTCCTTACCATAACTGGGATTCAAAAACCCAGCATGCTCTATTTTGGTGGATTACCAGAAGGAGACATTCAAAATCACTTCCATGCCCGAATTTTAAAAAATGGAGATTAATTGAAAAAATGTATACTTTAAACCCAAAAGAATTAAAAAAAAAAAGGACCTAAAAACAGGAACTGAATTCATCTAATTCCATGAAATCGAGAAGAAGATAACTTAAGTGTGAAGGAAATCGAGAAGTTAGTCATAAGATATACCCACCCTCCTAACGAAAGCAAGAGAAGCTGTATAAGCAACTTGAAACTAACTCTCTTTGGCCATTTACACCTGCAAAGAGATACATATACCACCATGAAATTCATCATCAAAATAACAATTTCCGTGATCCAATCCCAAAAACAAAGAAAATAAATAGAGAGAGGAAGAAGGAGATGAATGAACCAACCTTTCATAATAGAAGGCAAGGGGTAGGAGAATAAGGAAGGTAGCAAAGGAAGTAAAAATGACAAGGGTAAGAGATTCGAGGCCCAAAGACATAAGATAACTGAGCAACACAGCATTCCCTGCGTAAACAAATTGCACCCCTATCAACCCTCCAATTATTGCTATATCTTCAATCATTCCCCCATTCATCATTGCAACCATTGTCATAATTTTCTTCGCAACAAATCAAAATGCCTCTGTTGTCAAGACTCGAGAGGACATGCATATATGGCACCCTATCCTCTCTTCATTATTCTCTTGTACCTTTTTGTTTTGCTTCCCTTTCTTAACTCCCTTTATTGCATATTTGTCGGTTACAGAAAACAAAAAATGCTAAAAAATTAATGTTGTATTTATTTGAGGTAACTGCTCTGCATATATGAAATCCTACTTATAACTGAGCTACCCCTGATCATTTTTTTCTTTCCTACCAGTCTTCTTCGGTTGTCGGTTCTTCTTGAGAGGAACTTTTGTTGATCCCTATGATCAGATATTGGCTGCGTGCATGCGTATCAACCCTTCTCTTTTTTTGTAATCTTCATTTTTCCCAGATATAAATAGTGGGAGTTGGTTAACGTTGAAATGTTTTTTGCCGAAAATCTAAATCTAGGTTTCTTTCCCTTGGATACAGAGGAGGATTATCCATTACTTTTTTCTCTTTTACAAATAATTTTAACTCTGATATTTTTAATGTTATTCGAAAAGAATCGTTTTTAACCTCATCATTTTGTTGAAGCTAACATGTGAGTGTACACGTTGAGATAAATTTATTAGGTTAAATTATAATTTTGGTTTTTAAATTTATAATTTTGAATTTTTTTTATTTTTAATTGTAATACTTGATTTCCTAATTTTATGAATTGGTAATTTTAATCCTTCTGGTAAATTATTATCTAATAATTTTCATTAATAGAGTTATTAAATTAGCTATAAATTAAATAAAATAATATTAGTCATTAAAAAATTAATAAAATTAATAAAATATTATTAACCATAATGTGCTCATGTTGTAGGTGAAGTCACATGCTGCTGTGAAAGTCAAAGAGGTGTTTGTGGAGAAAAGGAGGAACATAATATTGTAAAAGAATTAGAGTTAATAACATTTTATCAATTTTTCTAACAATTAATAGTTTAATTTAACTTATAAATAACTTAATAATTCTATTGATCAAAATTATTTGTCAATAATCTATCATAGGAACCAAAATTTTCAAATTACAGAACTCATGGATCAATTGTTACACTAAAATTCAGGAAATCAAAATCATGAATTTGAAAAAAATAGAGGAAAAAATTACAATTTAGTCAAGTTATTATATTCCTTATTTATAAGTATTTTTTCAACTAGGTAAAACTTATTATTAAATAAGGTGTGTGAGTTAATATAGACTCATGGATCTTTGATTTCTACAAATAAATTTTTTTATAAGTATCTTATAATTTTATTTTAATTATATAATTAATTTATTTTTGTTTAAAAATAAAATCTTTTTTATTATCTCTTTTCTCCAAATAAATTTCGGTATTATTTTTGTTAAACTCGTATAATTTATTTTTCTCTTTATATCCAAGATAGAAATAGAATGGTTCTTTTGCTCTAAAGTATGATAATGTAATATTTAATAAAATTATAAATTATTGGTCTATACGAATCTTTTCTTTATAATTTATAATATAGTTTATATAACATTTAAAACATAGAACTTATCAGATTTTAAAATAAAAAATAATTTTCACACTTAATCTATTATTTTCCTGAGTACTTAATCTATTATTTATATACACTTATAATACTTCCATTTTATTTACATTTTTTAGAAAATTATTCCAAATATATAAACACAATAAAATTCTTCCTTCAATTACTTCAATTAATGTGCTTTTTCAAGGAGTATTACTTTATTAGAACAGAAATGTTGGGTAATACAAATTATTGTTGTCCAGATATTTCTAACTTAATTGAGTAGGGTGTGAATTCTACCAATTTAACAATGGAAACAATATGCTGTTAAAAAAATAATGAAAACAATATATTGCACACGGCACACAGTATACTTAATTTAATTCCACCAAACTTGGTTTTGGTTCTATAATTAATAGTGAAACTTTACATTAATAAATAACACATGTACTGATATTGTAAAGTTTTTTATATTATTTTTTTTGGGTACAATTCTATATTTTTTTGGTAATTTTTTTATATTATTATTGAATCGCATTGTTATATACAAAAAATTTATTAGATTTTATAATAGTTGTCTTAAAAGTTATGTAAAAAATTAAACTAATTAATTTTAGTATATGTCTATTATCTATATTCATAATATTTGCTTTAATAATATAATTTTCATTAAATTAAAATTACTGTATTTGAATAATTTGTTTATACATTTTATATATATAAACAAATTATACTTGGCAGAGGTTTTTCAGCTGTATCAAAAAAACTTGGCAGTAGATATCCTCTCTATTTAATGAAAGTCTATATTTAGATAGAAAGTGTTTCTGAAATGGTATTATAAAACTTGTTTGATGTAAATTTCTCTGAAAGTACTTATAGAATAAAAAAATAAGAAAAAAATGAAATAAATTTCTCTATAAGTTAAAATATTTTTCATTAACTAATTTATAAATGTCATTTCATCTTTTAGGAAAATTATATTAATGAATTTTTAAAAGTTAGTTAATAAAAAACTTATTATTACTTATCAAAAAAGTTCATCTATTTTTTTTAAGAAGTATTTTTAAAAAAAGTTAATCCAAACATATCTTAAATCGATGTTAAGAGAGAAAAAGAGAGAAGATGTTTGTGGGGTTTACAGTGTGTTATAAATGGAGAGAAGACTAACCTTTACTTGGATAGTTGGATCCCTCGTACCCACTTAAAAATTGAAGTCGGAAGTTAAAGTCCTGGTGAGAAACCTTGACTTATAGTGTGGTCATTTAACGATTTATTAGAAAAAGTTCGTAGTTCATTTAACGAACAGCTTGCGGGCATGTTCGCAGAGGAATGCTGGAAATACGTGCGAGTGGAAGAAATGCTGGTGGTGGATGGGTGTTCGGTGCTTCAGGTGTTGACAAATCCGTGGATTCGGATTATCCAGAGAAGGAACTCAAGCGCAGCGCTGGGCAGCAGGTGCTGTTGCATCATGATCTGTTCCTCTTGGAGAACCAAATTCCTTACCAATTGCTCAAGCTGTTTTGCGGAGACAAAGCGAGGCTAAATAGATGCATGGACAAATTTCTTTTGGTGCAGGGTATAGGCCAGGCATCGAGTGGGGAAGGGTCAATAGAGCAAGAGCACACTATATAACAGTTGAAGAAGATGAGCAAGACAAAGAGGAACCTGTTCATCTTTTAGGGACGTTTGTTACCGAAGAAGTTTTCATGCGCAGGGATTATGTGAATCATGTATAATAGGAATCTTAACCTAAGTTTCTTATAAATCAGATAGTTACACAATATTTTTACTATATTTGATAAAGAAGTGGCAAATTTGTTTAATAAGCTGGATGTGTTGTTGGTGCCTGAAACTGCTGCTTTTGCTCTCATCAGAGACCAGATTGAAGTTCATTTTAAGTCCAAACGTGGAAGAATCAGAGTGTTGAGAGGAATGGGGGAAGCTTACCATAATTACTTTCGATCGCCTTGGACTGTGACTGCCTTGTTGGCTGCATGCTTTGTCTTACCCTATCCAGACCTTGTATTCAATCCGCTCAAAAAGTCCATAAGATAATCCATATTATCTAGTAAATGAGGGATTTTACTGTTTATATCGACACAACTTGTATTTAAATCCTAAATTAGCCATTAGTACACGTTTTGTGGTTTGAACGTGATTATCCTATGTTCTCTCTTCATATCAAAATTGTTGGCTATTATTTAGTTAGTTTCCAAGTTTTAATTCCTGAACTGAACTCGGTGTAGCATCATTCTCTCCGAGATTGTATGCCTGGCTCCTATTCTAAGATTCCATCATTGCCTATTCAATAACGAATTATCATTTTGACAATTCTGATTTCTGAATGATTTGGCTAACATAAGTTTTCTATGGAATAAGTTGTGTATGCATTCTGTGTGGTATGGATGACCTTAGCGATGTAATGGCTTAGCGATGTAATCATTAAATCTGGCTAAACCAATATTCATCAAATAACCATTCAGGGTACTAAATATAGCGTTAATTCTTTTTTGTAACTACATCTATTAGCTTTTACTAATATAATTTTTCATGAATGAGACTTTTGTTTGTTTTTTAAAGACAGCTTAACTAATCATACTGTTAATTTTATATTAGAGGATTTGTTAATAAAATAGGGCGAGTAACATTTACGAGTTTTTTTGGCCTAAACTTGTTTAATTTGGTACTAATCCTCATATACTCAGAGATGCGCGCAGGGGAGAGATGTGGGCATGTGGCAATGAAATAGAGGTTTTACGGTAGGCAATGGCTTGAAGTGGCAAAGCCATTTTCCTTTGGGGTTGATGGTTCCAGTAGCAGTAAGCTATGTCTTGCAGTAAGAACCATACTCAAAGAATGTGTATTTGGGTTCTATTGGTGGCAAGATTTTGGTTTGCGGGGCTAGATGATAACAACTTGGAGTTGGGGCGCTTCAACTTTTGGGTAGTTTGGTGTTAATCTTGGTTCGTTATTGAGTTCGGTGGAATTGTGGCTTGGAGTTGTGGTCATGCTCAAAGGTGAAGAGGGTGAGGGTAGACAGTTTTTGGTGCTTGGGGTCAGAACCTATGTATACAGGCACTTGCACTTTTGACTTGATCTCGTTTTGACAATCAACCATTTGTGGAAAAATCAGTTTAAAAGGCACTCAACACAATTGGGGAAAGCAAGTGAAAAATGGAGGTAGGTGTTGACAGTTTGCAGTTCTAACTATCCACATAAATGAATGAACGTATAGATCAGAGCAAGTATCTTTTATTCGGCAAAAAATCATTTTCTCAGACTGAATGAATCACATTGAGTACAGCCGCTTACTGTGTATAGATGTTAACAATCATAAATCAAACCTTCTTACAAACACAAGGCTTTCTTCAATCTCTCTTCTAGTCACCTTGGAACTGATAGACCAAGCTCTAAAAATAAAACAAAGGCTCAATTAGTATTATGCTTGAGTAAAAAACCGTAACTAAAGCAAATGACCAAAGGCTGGAAAACAAAAGCTTTAAACAAGATAAATTCCTACATAAGCGCAGTTGCAATGATGCCATGGTACAGAAGAGGTAAATGGTTAATGTGTAATCTGAAAATTATAGGCTCTGTTCACTTCAAATGGCAACGGTACAATTTGCTCTAGAATAATATAGCTCAACATATGTTTCAAGCAAAAATTGAGACAGGCTATTCGCTATGGTTCTCCAAACTATTCAGATTTCAGACAGACAGCAAAGACAAAAGATCCCACCTTAAGAACAGCATGCATGTCTCACGTCCCATCAATTCCATCTGATGAAAGTAGCAGTTATTTTATCGTATTATATTTATCTACTATATAAAGGGATCATTCAAAATATCGTATTAAGGCAAATATTAGCATTCAAGAGTTTGGTTGGCTATCATAACCGTCCTTAATTATCTATTTAACTTTCAATACCAGATGCACTCCCTAATTTCAATTTTTCTATGTACCACCGTAAGGCTTTTCCTTCATATTTCCAAATAAATACCACTGGCAACAACTGATGAAAATTTAGACCAACAAATCATTGTTAACACAGAAAAACACATTAAACCAGTACACTCACTCTGACCATCTTGTTCCTACTTATTTTCTAAATTTGAAGACATACATAAAATTACAGATGTTATTTAAGGGAAATGCTATTGCCAGCTCAACTACAAAAGTGCTGGCATCCTGACTGAAGGTGATTTCATTTTCTTTTAAAATTTAACAATGAGATTCATGAATCTAGATTAAAAAACTATTGTTTATAAGCACAATTGTTTCAAATCATCAGTTCATCACCCTACCAATTATGGTGACCTCCTGGGAAGTCCTCGTGTTGCACCTCTTTGCCGATCAAAAAAAAAAAAAATCACCCTACCAATTATGGGTACTTAGAGTAGATAGAGTCTATGAGATTAAGGTAATAAGTTGAAATCAATATTAAAAGCTTTATAGGAGATATAAGGTTGGTTGGGTGGTTAAGAAAAAAGTGAAGAGGGGAAGGAAGGGTGGGAGGGAGAAGTCGTGGGTTCGAATCCCACCACTAACAAAAACACTAACATTGGCCGATCAAAAAAAAAATATTAAAAGCTTTATATGTAAAATGTGATGGCTATATGTAGAACAAATGCATGGAAGAAACATAATGATTAATGCAGTGAGACATCAAAGCAAAATATATTGTTAGCAAAATGCTCATCATCCAATTTGCTGCTTGCATAGATGGAATAAAAAGAAGATTTGGAATTTTCTGAGAGAAATCACCAGACCATAAAAATAAATGAACAATTGATTACAGTGACAGGTGGAAGATAATTAAATCCTTCGCTTGGTAAACTTTAAGAGAGAGGAAAGCATGGGAAATGGAAACTGTCAATGAATATAGGCATTATACGAGATTAATTTCACCAATTTTGATCCTCTCACTTCTTTTACACTACTCCCAGTTTTATTTCCCACACAAAATAAAAGGGAAGTCATTATTCCAAAGGAAATCCATTCAGACTTCAAATAACTGCAGAAGACACCAACAGAGTTTGTTTTTTAAGACAACAGCAAAGGAAGCTCTATTCTAATATTGTTGAAGAGATTATATTGTGTTAAACGAACACTAATTTTTTTCATACTTGATAATGAAGCAGTAGGCCATAATTGGCTTGTCCCGCAAATTCCCAATTAACTATGTGCCTGCAGGAACCAAATTTTATGGTTAGTTAATGTCAAAACTCTCGGTTAAAGCACATTTACTTCTTACTGAAAGCCTCCAATTTTTTTTTCCCACAAATCAACGGCTATGTAAGCAGCAACACCCCAACTATATAAACTAGAGGTTACTAGACCACAAAATGCTGTCTGAAAGACTCTAAAATTTAGAGATATTCTTGGGTAGACACAAGATGTTGAAATTAAGCTATTGTCTGAACAAATTATCAAAGCTTATTTTCTAAGAAATGCTGAATCCTAAACGTTCCCTACACCCACCTTTTTGGCTAAATTATCTAAAACTTTCTTTCCGGCTATAATTCTCCACAGTGCATTTAAGTTTTAAGTAACTAGTATCAGCAATTAACATAGCAGTATTATCAAGAAGACAAATGTTGCACAAATTTAGCAAGCAAAATCAAATAGATTAAAGCTTTTTAAATGATTTTGAAAAACCCAAATTCGCCAATTAAACTCATATAAGAACTTCAAATGAAAAACTGCTAGTTGCGTAAGAAAAATACCAAAGCATGGGTCCTAATTAAACAAACAAATAGACTAAGCGTATTAGTTTTTTTTGTCTTCTTAATTTTAATAGTTCACTCACAATTCACAAAGCTTATTCAAAAGCGGGAAGAGAAAAAAGAAAATCCATAGAAAAACTAAACCCAAGCCGAGAAGCAAAGAAGCTACTCACAGTTTGCGAATAATTTTGAAAAAGAAAGTATTAGAGGCCGGGAGAGGTGCAGCAGAGAGTACCCTGAGAAAGCGCTCGACAGCTTCTGGAAGTCACGCTCAGACACGACGTCATTCTCGCCGCCGCCACCGCGCTGTGCAGCGGCAACATCGACTGCGCGCATCTCAGCTCCGGCGAAATCCTGCAACAGACCAACCACAACAACGAGAAATCGATAATTCTAAGGCTTGTTTGCGATTAGGAGCAGAAAACGAACGTCGTAGGACGAAGGGAAACCTGGTCAATAAGGATTGGCGAAGAGGAGAAGAGGAGGAAGCTGGTTTGGAGAATGAAGAAGTGCGAATGTTGGATTTGATGGCTGATTTTATGGACGAAATTGATGTTCGTTGCGCGATTCTGCTGCACACGGAAGCCATTGACGATGAGATCAGATCGGAGGAGGAACCAGAACAGCGCAAGGAAGGGTTTAGGGTTTTGCTTTTGGGAAGAGATTATTTTAATTTTGTTTATTTGGTTCGAAATGAAAAGTATCGGGTCCGGTAGAGGGACTGTTGGGCCTTTTGATGAGTTGGGCCTGGTATGTTTCACTGTTGGATCAACATCGACTGTGCGCGTTAAAATGAAAATAATTTTTTTCCCATCCTTTTATTCCCTTTGATTTCTATGTGCAAAATGTTGTTTTTGTATATGTTAAATATTTGTTTGTTTATTTTGAGAAATTATTTTTATTTAAATTAAAACAATTTTTTTTAATATATTCATATGTATGTATTTCTATAATTAATTAAAATATATTTATATAAATTTTAATTATATGAAAATAATCATTAGATGCCAAAATATTAATTTATAATTGAACCTTATCTTTAAAAATGTCTTTAACAACTCGCTTAAGGATAAAGCAAAGATTGAATCTTAGGCCTATCAACATTTATTATTAGTTTTTTAAAGTATTTTTTTTTCAATTTTTGTTTTAGATCCCACTTTCTATTGGACCGAATCTGTCAACATCTTTTAGAATCCTTAAATAAATACAAGTACAATAGTGTTAACTAACTAATATCCCCTTAAAGTATATTTGACAATTAGTTAACTTTTAATTTTTTTAATAACTTAAAAGTTTATTTGATTGTTTGATAAACGATCTATTTTTAGTAATTTATAACATTTTTGGAGACTCTACTTAAAATAATTTTTTTTTAAAATATTAGCTTCTATCTTCTACTTTTTATGTTTGTTCATTTTTTGTCCTTAAATGTTTATTAGATTTTTTTAAAATCTTTTCTATTTAATTTTAAATTTTATTATTTTTTTATTCTTTTTATAATTTTACATTTTTTTAGTTATTTCAACTCATAATGTTACCAAACACTTATCAATCAATAAAATAAATTTTCAACTTTCAGCTTATTTTTAATTATTAGTTAATTTTTTAATTTTTTCAAACATAATTTTATTCTGCGATTAAAAACCAGAGTTGCCCTATTTTATAAAGAGATGGCAAGCAATGAAATGTCTCAACATTCAAACAATGATTTATTTGCTCACTAAACACTTAATAGTCAATGAATGACATATATATAACCTGATCAGTGTATATTAACTAATTATTAAATTCCTTTAAGTGGCTAACTGAGACCGGAAGATAATAGGATCATTCTGTTCTCTTTTGACGATGACGGGATTGGGGTTGTTGTTTGGAAATTGGAAATAATGGAATGGACAAAAAGGAGAGGGTGGGGGAGAAGGAAATAAGTAAAAACAAATTTGAAATACTTTTTTGGGACAATAAATTTCTAGGATCCGTGTATGATGCTGGTTAATCTCTTTAATATGTTTGGTTTAGAAAGAAAAAAAAATAAAAGTGAAAGAAAAAAGGGAAAGAAAAGAAAAAGGAATAGAGAGTAAGATTATTTATTAGGTTGTTTGGAAAAAAAGAAACTATAAAAAGAATGCTTATAAAATAACATATATAACATATATATATATATATATATATATAATTACGAATATTTTTGTCAATTTTTTTATAAAAAAAACTCTCATTTCTCGCTTTCTATTTATGTAGAGGAAACATAAAAGAAACATAAAATTATGATAGTCTTATATGTATACATGCATAATCAATTCTTTCTTCTGTCTAACCTAAACCTTAATATATAAATCTAATTCTTAAATAGATAAGAAAAAAATGGAGATTGTTAAAAGAAAAAATATTATCAAAATCTCATATCTTTAATTTTTAACTTTTGTTTTCTTTTTAAGATTTAATTTTTCTTTATCTTTCTTATTTTTGTTATGATTAAATAAATATATGCACTGCTTTAATCTCAAACCAATACCAATAATACAAATTAAGGTAGAGTTTGGTTTGAATGTTTTTTATTTTTACTTTTTTTAAAAAAATAGAAAATAAGAGTAAAAATATGTTTTACTTAAAATTTAGAAAATATTTTTTCTAAAAATATTTTTAAAAACAGGTCCAAAACTGAAACCAACAAATCATATTTTAGTCTTTTCTAAAAGCGTAAAAATACAATAAGATCTTAAAATACTTTCTTCTCAATACATATTTTATAAATCTTAAAATTTTAAAAATAAAAATAATAAATAATAACAGAAAATAAACCCTTAAACTATCACCTAGTGTCTCGTGAATGCTATAAATATTAGAGTTCGTTGCACCAGCCGGTTTTATGGTTTCCATCATGAAAACAGCACCAAGCTGCCCACCTGAATGTTCCAATAAATTACTTTTCATGCAGGCTGGTCGAAGATAAACAAAATACTGGGAAGAAAATCTAGCAACAGCATTAAACAAATTAGGATTTAGATACTCTAAAATAGTACTGTAAAGGAAAAAATAAACTTATCTATCACTAATTTTAAGGAAAGCATTTTATAAATATAATTTACTTTAAATTAGTAGTAAATAAATGTTCACTTTTTCTCTTTACTCATTCTCATTTTAAAGAATTTATATCTAACAAATAATTTATATATATATATATATATATATATATATATATTGGATTAAAATACTCTCTATGCTCCTTAATAAATTTTCTATTTATTGATAAAAAAATAAATAAGAGACCAAAGAAAAAAGATGTAGCTAGTCATCTTAATGTGGGACAAAGCTTTCATATATTAACATGGTACTATTGTTGGTTTGATTTGCATACAAAATTGGTAATTCACTTCAAATTTCAATATTGTTATCGACATAATTATAATAAGATGAATGCAACAGTCATTGAGATGAACTTCCAATTCTGATTAAAAAATAATACCAACAATACTTTGTGATGTTATATTTAACCTTTGTCTTTCAATGAACCAATTGTAGCATTTTATATATTGTTAAATTTCATCAAGTTCATCTAAATGTCAACAAATGATGTCGAATCTTTCACCAAATTATCTTATTAATTCGTGCTATATTATACGCATGGTATTTTTTACTGTATGAATTTTTTCTTAGTTTTTATTAAATCAATCATCTTTTTTTAAGCAAAAGCAATTGTGCCTAAACAACAACACCGAAAATATATTAACCAAAAAAAAAAAAACAACAGAACAAAAAATCATGGGGGGACCAAAACCAAATCCATGAGAAAACAAAAACAAGCAAAAAGCAACATAACATAAAACCATGGGAGGACCAATACCAAACCAATGAAAAAACAAGCAAAAACTACTTAAACCAAGAACCAAAGCTCCTAACAACCTTGTGGCTCCCAGAAGATGTGTTTGTCCTTGCCTTTGCTTTCTTTTTTTGGGCTTTGGTTGAGACAGGGATGAAAAGGGGATCCAACCTCGTGTCTAAGCTTCCAGGCTCTTCCTTTAGCTCATTTGCCCAAAACTTGAACAACCATTTAAAATCTTGTTGAACTGTGACATGCAACAATACCAATGAGTTGGCTAAATCAATAGTGATGGCAGACTCCTTACTAGAAGCAACCTTAGATGACCAGAGCTGAGCCAGTGATTCAAGAACCTTGTTGAGAGAAGAGTCTTCATCAGAAACAATGTGAGGGATTAACCCCTGTTCATCTAGATGCTGTGGAGCTAATCCATCTTTTGGCTCAATCATTTCTTGGGGCTGATTTTGCAAATCTGAAACACCCATTTCCCCTTCAGGTACAATATGAGAACCACTCTAATTTCCATATTTATCATTGAATTATGGAGCCTTTACCACCTCTGAAGGATAAGGTTGAACCACTTTTCCTATGGGTTTGTTAGCGGTACTGGGCTTGCTCCCTTGTAGGTGCTTCTAATCTTTCTTTTTACATTGGGATAAACTATGGCCAACATTTTTACAGAGGTCGTAAAAAGGGGGGAGTTTCTCATACTTGACCCAGACAATCTCTCTTAACTGAGACAATAGAATGGAGTCGAGAGGACAAGTCAACATCCACGAGAACCCGAGAGTAGTGCCCAAATGCACGATTTCTGATGCCTTCATATATAGCAATTGGAGTACCAATTCCTCCGACAATTTCGATCAGGAGTTGGTGTCGCCAGTATTCTTAAGAAAGATTCAACATTTTTACACCCATCATCGGGGATGGGTTTTGTTTCATGGTATTAGGATTGAAATCGGGGCTCCACTAGATCAGCCATAATAGACCCAATTGAAGGTTCTAAACCCCGATCGTCCAAGCGCTGCACAAAGCTTCCACTGACGCAAAAGTTGAACTCGTAGTAACTGTGACCCAATGGAATTAATCTCCAATGTCGAAGGGGGCTCCAAAGCTTCGAGAGCTTTTCCCTCAAGTCTGCAATCTTGAAGGCAGCAAAACCTTGGGCATGATTAATCTCCTATGGAGATTGTTCTTGCAGTCTTGAAGGCTCCTTTAGTACTTTGTCTTGGTGATCTTGATGGAGATGGTGTTACCCTTGAGGCAGGGTTTAAGGAGCAAGCTGGTAGGGGTATGGCATAAGGTGTTAAGGATATGAGCAAAATACCTAGGTTGCAATTTAGGCTGGTTAGGTGGTGGGGGAAGTGACGGGGGTTGAGGAGAGGAAGACCAAGTTTCATATGGGTTCTTCCATGGCAACAGAGGGGTTGGCGGTAGGATCCCTTAGGGACGAAACCTTAGCAGAGGGTTCGACTTATTTCAAACTCCAGGATGGACCTCATTAAATCAACCATCTTAAAAAAAAACTAAAACTTCACATCTATAATACTTAAAACACTAAAAGTCTAAGTAAATACTATTTTAATTTTGGCTTAAATATGTTTTTTGTATCTATAATATACTCATTTTTTAGTTTACTACCTAAAATATATTTTTATTCTATTTTACTACCTCATATTTTAAAACTTTTACTTTCGGCACCTATCATTATTCTCGGTCTGTTAAGAAATTTTGTGACACTCTGTTAATTCACCACATCATCATTTAATCAATTGATGATATGACACTTTGTGACTATCATCATTTAATCATTTAACTGACAAAGTGTCATATCATCTGTTGATTAAATGATGATGTGATAAGCTAACAGAGGGTCACGTCATCACTTAATAGATCGAGACTAATAACAGGTACCGAAAACAAAAGTTTTAAAATATTAGATAATATATATTATTGATATGAAAAACATATTTAAATCTAGAGATGACAAAGAAATCTGAACCTGCGGATACCTGCCCATTTTGCCCCCACATTGACGAGGAATACTCGATTTGACCAGGTATAGGCACGGGTTCGGGTATTACCCAGGCGATTTTTGGGGATGGGGATGAGTAACCATTTATCCCTGTCTCCGACCCCTACTGTGCTTATCAAATTACTTTTTTGGCCTTACTTAGGGTTACACAATACACACTTATACAACCAAAAAATAAAAACCTTCAAATTGGTCTTCACACTTAGTCGTTACTCATTAGCGCCACTGGCTGCCAACTCTCGTCTCTATCATTCTGGTCATCTCTCACTTTGTGATCTCACATCTCTGAGGGTAGTCATTGTGTTGTTATTCCGTTGAGTTCCAGTTTGTTGCACTATTCATTTTACATCGATCCCACCCTTCGTTTCACACGGTTGTCATTGAACCACCCACCATTGTCACAAACTCGAACAGTTGTGCGCCAAGTCGTGTCATCGCACTCGTATGCACCAGCCACTAGGTCATCGCACCTTTTATCTTCAATATTTGTGTTATGCCATTTTGCATAAACTGGGATTATGTTATTTTGTTTCTATGTTCTTCCTTCTTGAAAAAATCTTATAAAGATAATATTAATTGTTATATTTTGTGAATGTGATCACTGAACCTGCTTTAATTTTTTGATAAATTGGGTTCTCACGTCATGAGCATGTGTTATGTCATGTGTTTTCAGAATCCTGGAATTATTTCCCTTGCCACAAATTCAAGGAAAAGGAACTCTAAGCCAAGGAGGTTGAATTGAGAAGAATGAAACAAGTATGTTTGCAATTTCATACCCTTTTTTGCACATTTTTTTCTCTTCTGTTATTTCCCTTTCTTTCTCCATAATACAATTTTGATACCCTCCATATATAATTATAAAGTCATTGTTTTTAATGCTAAGTTGTTGACCATACAAAAATGATATTCTAGTATAATCATTGTTTTTTATCTAGGACAAATTTGAATATAAAGTCATTAATTCAAGTACTATTACATATAATTATATATAACTTGTCGTCAACATCGAATATAAAGTCATGAATTCAAAGTTAAGTGTTAATAAGTTAATTGTTAATTTCCAACAATAGTAAGAATAGAAACCATTTTTTAAACTATGTACTTTTATATATATTTGTAATTAAGATGTACGCATAAAACTTCTAAATATATTAGTTATGAATAAGTTACAGTGAATTTCGAGTGTTTTGACATATTGTACGCCTCTATCGGACATTTCTATCAAAAGTTATGACCGTTTACGTAAAATATCACCACCGATGCATGGATGCGTGACACGTGTCGCAATGGGAGAGTCACGCCTCATTTGGACGTGACCAATCACGCCCATTTTGGGCGTGTCTCATTGCCCCAGATTGGTAAATAGTTTCAAAATAGCCCCAAATTGATAATTTTTTATTAAAAAAGTATTATTTGGGTTCTTTTGCCTATGAAACACTTTTTTTTCTTTTAAGTTGCTTTCATCATTTTTTCTTTAATATGGCTGATTTTATTATGTGGTAAAAAAAATATGGACATTGAAGACCAACCAACTCCACAATCTCCAAACCAATTAACTTCATAATATGCACAACAACCCACTCCACACGATCTGCAAATGAATGAATCTATGCAAACACATATTACAGACACAACAGATAATGTAGAGTCAACAACACAAACAGTGAAGCTGAAAAGTGTTGTGTGGAAACATTTTGATAAAACTAAAGTTGAAGGAAAGGAAAAGGCCCAATGTAAATATTGCAAGAAATTACTTTGAGGAGAATAAAGAATGGAACAAAGCACTTGCACCACCATATGAATACATGTCAGGTACAGAAGTTACAAATGAAAGGGAAGAAGGGGCAGACAATCCTTATGCCTAAGTTTACACACGGTAAAAAGGAATTGGCTTGTGAAAGTTTTAGTTAAGAAAAGGCAGTAAGGGTACTTGCATGTGCGATTATCATGCATGAATATCCACTTTCAATAGTGGACCATGTTGGGTTTAGGAAACTTTTGGCTTTATTTCAACCATTGTTTCAAGGTCCTTCGTGGAACACTTTGAAGAAAGAGATATTCAATGTCTACCAAGATGAAAAACAAATGGCCACGAAGATGTAGATACAAATGAAGAAAAAGTAACAATTACATAAGATATGTGGACAACAAGCAACCAAAAAAAATGGTATATGGTTGTCATGGCTCATTTCATTAATAGCTCTTGGACTTTACAAAGTTACATTTTGAGGTGTAAACATTTTTAATTTATAGTGTTCCATATATATATCTTGTGTTTATACCTTTTCTTATCTTTACAAATGTTAATTTTATTATGTCTTAGGTTCATTTATCTCCCTGCACCTCACACAGTTAATAGACTTTGCATTGCTTTGGTTAACTATTTGTTGGATTGAAAGATTGATGCCAAATTGTCCATCATTACCCTAGACAATTGTAGTACAAATGATTGCATGATTGAAAAGATTAAGGATAAGTTGCAGTTAGGCACTTTAATCGAGGAAAGATCTTTGCTTCATATGCATCATTGTGCATATATCCTAAATTTAGTGAAAGAGGGGTTCGGAGTTGTGAAAGATGGGGTGGAAAATATTCAGGATAGTGTACCATTTTGGACCGCAACACCTATGAGGGTGGAAAAGTTTGAGGAGATTGCTAAACAATTGTGAATTCCTTGCACAAAAAAGTTTTGTTTAGATTGTCCAACAAAATGGAATTCAATTTTCAAGATGTTTGATATTACATGATAAAAGTCAAATCTACCAAATTTTCATATGCATTTTGTGACGTTTATTGACATTTTAGTTAACTTTAGGCCTTGTTTTGAATTAAATTAGCTTTAAATTTATTTTTTACTTTTTCTTAGGTAGAATTTTATATTTTAGTTATTTTTAATGATTTTTTTGATAATTTTTCAGCAAAATCAGTAGAAAGTTTTGGAAGGAGAAATTGTGAAAATTGAAGATAAAAGCTAGGAAAATCAAGATCAAGATATTTTTCAAGGATAAATCAGTTGAAGAAGAAGAAAATTACTTGAATTAATTAGAGATATTATTTGTTTGAAATTTCTTATGATTATGTCCTTAATTAAACTCAGCTACAATTCTATAAATAGGAGGATAGACATTCATTGTAAGAGGGTAGAAGTCTCAAGTAGTTCTTAGAATTATATTTTAGACTTTCACTTACTAGACGCCTCTATTATTTCATTAGACACTCTAGGTTCCATTGTATTATTTTTATGAGTGCAATTCCTTCCCCCTAGGAGAGGAAAAGATTAACCTTGTTTCGCTTTACTTCTATTAATTCAATATTTCATCTTTCATACTTAATGTTTTTATTTGATTAACTATCTTATAGATGAATTCAAGAATTAACCTGCGCTTTGGAGAGCCTTGTTGAAGCCCGAACATGAATCAAGTACTTAATTGAGATTATCTCTAGGGATAGAATAATCTTGATTAAGCCTCGTTAATCCTCGACCATTAATGCTGATTGTTTGGGTCGGTATGTCCAAGGGATTAGGTATTGGGCAAGTAGTTTGGAATCTGCGACCATGCAGGAGCTAAGATAGAATACATTAGTGAATTGGGGATGAGCAAGAAAGATGAATAAAGAATTGTGAAGTTACAGTGGATTGAGCGAATTTCAAGTCAAACCTAGACATTCATTCATCAAGATCGACGCCACCATCCAAGTTTAGTATTTATATCTTTACTTAACTGTTTTTATTTAATTTTTATTGCAATTTATTTTCTGTTATTTATTTCGTGTCAATCACAAAACAAAAATATAAAAACTGAGTTCTTAGTTAAATAATTATTTGAAATCCCTGCTTTATTCCTTTGAGAGACTACTGTGACGATAGTTCAATTACTACATCATGATTGGGTTACACTTGGTCTATAAGTTGAATCTAACGTGAAATAAAATCTTAACACTTATAAGGATGTCTTTGGTCAACGAAAGCAACATGATGCTCAATTCTCTTGTTTGCCAACAAATTCACAATGGGAATTTGCAAAGGATGTTTGTAGCATGTAAAAAGTGTTTAATGATATTACATAAATCATTTCTTGCACTAAATACCTAATTGCTAACATTTATTTTCCTAAGATTTGTGAGATCACGATTGCTATATATGAATGAGTGAACTCCCCTAATCCAGTAATTTAGAATATGGCACAATGAATGTGTTACTTCTGTTATGTAAAATTTGACTAAGTTGTGAAAATTATGTTTTGATATACTTATCTCAAGATGATTTGAAGAATCCCTTCAAAAGCAATCAAAATATGATCTAAAATTCGAGAAGTTGATTGTATAATTGAAGGGAGTTATTTCAATTGAGATTGGTGATTTCGATAATTTCATTAAGGTATGTAAGATTGGAAAGCACTTAGAAACAGAAACGTTTTCAATCGAAGTGTCAGTTGACAAGGTTGCGGAGAAGTTTTACAAAGAGAATTACTAGTGTCAGATTAATGTATTTAGGAATATCGTTGTACACGTGTTGAAATCATATAATTTGACCATTAGTATTAAAAGTCTATATATAAAACTATCGATTGCCAATTTTCGAGGGGTTGAAAATGAAATACTATCACTTAATTCCTCAAACACCAACCATGCCCACCATCAAAAATTGCCTATAGGTTTAGTAGGTCAGCGTGTATGTATTCAATTCTCATCCTTTATGAATTCCTGTTTCTTTACTTTATTGCATCTTTCTAAACCCTTTAGTCTTTCCAATCTTCATTTCTTGTCAAAAGTTTACTTTTCCAATCTTGACTTCTTATTGCTTTTAGAATCATTATTAAAATTGAAATTATTATAAAAATAATGTTTAAATTGAAAATATTATTATCAAGTTTCCTTAATAATCATCTTATGAACTACTATATCATTGTACTAAAATGAATGTCTTTATCAAAATTATAATTTTTGTATGCATTAAGTATTACACAATTTTCTAATAAGTTGAAAATTATGAACTTGTTTGTTTAATTAAAAAGAACTCACAACCGAGAATGGATTCTATGTCTCATCTTTAAACATTTATATGATAATAGAATTATTTAGTGAAAATTACTTTGCTTATTTGAAAATATATGTCTTTCGATGGATAAGTACAATTTTTATGATTAACAATATGCTACGAAAATTTGATGGTTACTAGAGTGTCATTCATGATACAATGTGAGTTGCTACAATTTTACATCCAAGATATAAAATGGACTTGCTTGAATATTATTTTGACTAATTGTATGACCTTGATTGTTATAACCAAGTTACAAATATTCGACAGTTGTGTTATGATTTGGTTTCTGAATATCAAATGAAAAGGAATAAGGAATGAAGGCTCTGCTAGTGACTCTCCATCACATGCGGGTAAGGATGTTTTTCATGGATTGAGTAGTTTTCAAAAGTACATGGCTAGAAAGAAAAGGAATAGAACTTCATCTACGAAAACAAAATTGGATCATTACTTGGAGGAGGAAAATTTGTCAATAACATCATATTTTGATATATTGATATGGTGGAAACAAAATGGGGCGAAGATCCAACTCTACAAGCAATTGCAAGGGATGTATTAGCTATTTTGATCACTATTGTAGCTTCTAAATCTGCATTTAGTATCGACAGTTAGATATTAAGTCTTCATTGTAGTCGACTTCATTTTACTACTTTAGAGGCTTTGATGTGTGGTAAAAGTTGGTTATGGAGCACAAAGAATGCAGGTGAACTTCTAAATTCTTTACTTAAATATCTTATAATACTTTTTTAGTTTTTAATTTATCAACTTATAATTCTCAATTTCATATTTGTAACTTCTAAAGAAATTATAGAAATAACTAATTTAGTGAGTGAAAATGAACATAATGACGAAGGTACCCTTTATTTTAGATTTGTAAATTTTCACTTTCATTGTTCATTTCTAATTTTTCATTTTTCTTAATATAGATGAATTGATCATTTTTAATGTTGTTGTGTGGTCTTGTTAGTTCAAATTATATTTCAACTGCTAAATGTATTTGATTTAAAGACTCTTGCACCACATAATGATTGAAAATGTTATCATTTTTACAGGAACTAGGAAGAATCTAATATGAATCAAGTGGTCAAGTTGTTCTACTCTTGTTATAGCTTTTATTTCATTTCTTTATGGATCTTGTTACAAACTTGTAATGGTATTTCAACTATCAAAGTATGCACATTGATATTTATGTGAAATACTAATATTTATGCAATACTTATTTTATTTGTATTATGTTTAATAATGATTCTCAAATCAGTATTATTATGTGGAATATGAATATTGAATTGAACATTAACATAAGATGTTTTAATTAATTATGTTGTAGTGATGTTTGTATGCAAAATAGGAATATTGGATTGTATAAGAGCATCTCCAACACAGGAGCTTGGAGAGTTCCTTAACGGGAAGAACCTGTATCGTGAAAAAAAAAAAAACATTGGAGCAAGCTTACTTGGCGGAATCAAACGTTGAACAAAGAGGAGCGGTTTCTTATATAAGCACCGCTTCTTACACAATAAAATAACATTAAAAAGCTCAACCACCACAGGAAAATAAAGAGGGAAAATAACTACCTACAACTTACCCCATTGCTCGAGGAAGACGACGACGGCGATGGCGTTGGACCATGCAAGGACAACGACGACGAGGAGAGGACAACGACGACAGCGAGAACGGCACGAGGAGGTTGATTGAGAAGAGAGAGTTGAGCGAGAGTGGATGGAGACGTGAGGGCTGAGCGGGAGTGGTGGAGAAGAGAGAGCGCGAAGAAGGAGAAAGAAATTGTGAGAAGGAGAAAGAAAGAGAGACATGAGCGGAGAAGGAGAAGAAGGTTCTGGAGTTGCGGCATGCGTCTGGAGCAGAGAAGGAGAAATAAAAGCTAAAAATTCCCTTAGCCATTCCATAGCCGTTGGATGAAGATCAAGGGTCAAAAATTCCCTTAGCCTTATGCGATTGATAATTATAGAATCAATTTTCTTAGAATCAATTATTAATTCATACTCAAACATAAATTAATTTTCTTAGAATCAATTTTACCAAAATTTAAAACTACGATAACCTACCGGAAGTCTTCTTACAAATATAACTAGCATAGAAGAATGACAAAAAAAAATTATAGTATTACTTACAAAATGTTTTAATATAAAAAAGTTATAAATTAATGCACGATTATTTTATTAGTTGAAAATGAAATAAATAAAATAAAGAGAATTTATAGAAATATTTGGAAATGTTTCGGAAACGGAAATAACAATACTAAATTTATGTAATATTTTTTTTTCAAGGTATAGATTTTTTATTTATTTCGATGTTTAATTATTTATTATTATGTAAAATTTTATTTTATATTGTTATGCATTTTGTTTTATTTATTTTAATTTATATTTATAAAAATTAAAAAGATATTAAATTTTATTCAAAAAAATATAAATATGTGAATTTTTTTGAATTCTTTATAATTTTTTGTATTGAAGCAAAAAATTGAATAAATTCCTTAGAAATGACATAACAGTGCAGAGACTACAAAAAGTGACCTAAGAAACCCAATTGAATATCTACCATTCGAGATGCTCTAATACTTCTTGTGCACTATTTGTTATATTTTTTTTTTTGATTTTTTCTTAGAAAAAACTATTACAAATTGATAAATAGAATAAGTGAATCAAGGATGGAAACGGGGCCGGAGACCGAAATAGGTGTAAAAAATTATTCCGCGTGAAGATCGGGAATGGATTCAGTTTTGAGAAGCAGGGATAATGTTACGATGACACGCGGTATAAATCTGTCTGAATCCAGAGTTGCAGGGGATTTTCCCCTTGGTAGATGTAAATATATTCCATTCCATGCTCCATTCATCCTTGTAAGTTGTTTCCGTCGTAATTCGCAAAATTTCATTCTCTCTCACTTTCTTTTTTCTCTCGCTGTCGTTATCTAATAAAACAACTTCACGACATTATTATTTCGTCCCTCACTCGCCACATACCTTTCCCAATAATAACCGAATCTAAGACAATCCAAACAAAAAAAAAATAGAAACATTTTCACTTCGGGAAAAAAAAAACAGAAAGAAAGAAAGGTTTTGCGAAACTCTTCCTTCTCCCCCCCATCATACTCTCATTCATTCACATTTCCCAGTTCTGAAAAACCCTAAATCAGTGTTCCTTCATTCTCTCGCCGGAAAAGCGCCTCGGGATGAGGAATCGCTGTGGCTGGTTTCGGTGACGTGGAACGAAATGGGTGTGTGGAAGGCTCGGTTGTTGTCGACCAACCTGCCTCTGTTGCACCCTAACGCAAAACACGTGTGTTGGAGATCCACGCCAACGACAACAACAACAACAAAGTCCGTGTCTTGGTCGGTGATTTGCGGCGTAATGCTATTTGGGCTGGGCCTCATCTCTCTCTTAACGGGCCACGTGGCCTCTCATCTCGAATGGTACTCTCACCGGCTCCGCCACCGCGCTCTCTACTACTCCTCACCGGTACCGTGTTTTTCGTGTTACCATTTACCAATGTGTTTGTTTTTGTAATAATGCTACTACCAAGCGTGTTTTTAATTTATGTGAATGTTTTTGTAGGATGGGAGTGATCAGGCGCCGATTGATATTTGGGAATCGCAGTATTCGAAATACTACTATGGATGCAAAGAGAGAGGGCGACATTTCCGTCGTAAGTGAAAAGTGTTGCTGCTGTCTCTTGTTGGTTTTGAGATTTTGTGTGATGTTCCAGAGTGCTTGTCTTTTGTGGTAGATGCTGATGGATGGAGATTTATGACCTAATAATGGCAATTTTGGAAGTTTTTTAATTTGAGAGTGTTGTGATTGTGAGTTTCCATCTTGCTATGTGGGTAATTGATTACTCTTTTGTCTGTTCTTGTCAAATTTCTTTGCTGCTTTGGGTTATTTGATATGATATTAGTAGGTTACTTAGGGATTATGTGATATTATCCACACTATTATTAGAAAGAAAGAAAACTAATTCATTTTTAGTGATTTCCGTCATGCTAGCTAATGTCTTATATGGCTTTTTGGTATTATGTGGTATTAGAATTTACCTTGTGGGATTCTTAGTATACAAGTATTTTCTACTTCATTCTTTGATTTTCTCTGTAGAAACTTGGGTGCTTTACTAGAGTTCAGTAGCCCTCTGTTACCATAAAATAATAGGTTTGTAACAGTAGAACTGTAGAAGTGATCCTACTTTGACAGTTGTGGACTAGCATTCTAGGCGTGGTGTTTTTCTGCTTTTGTATATGGTACAGTGTTATGGATATCAAATTCTTCCATATTACTTGTGGCAGCTGAATGGCTTACAAAAGTTTAGATGATTTGCCCTCTATTTTTTTAAAATCAACATGCTATGGCATCACCTTCCTGCTATTTCAAACACATGTAAGTGCAAGTGAAAGGATTATTGTCCTTACTCCTTGAATTTTTAACGTGTCTCAAACACTCATTTCCTTTTAAGCTATATATATGCTAAAAAAGCTTGAGTGGTGCAATCTAGGTTGTAAGATGTTTTCTATATGATGCTTTATGTGGTTTGTGAACAAATTTAAGGGTTCTGTCTTATATTTTGTTTTGCTTTTAAACAAATGCATTCCTTATGATTGGGTTGAACTGTATAATTTTTCTACATGTGACTTTTTTTTCTTATTTTGGTTTGGTAATCGGATAATATAGCTGCTGTACGTGAGCTCAAGTCCAAAGGCTACTTGCTAATTGCAACTAGTGGAGGACTGAACCAACAAAGAACTGGGGTAAGTATGACATAAGTTTTATGATATGGAATATTGTCATTGAGACATTGTAAGGATCTTCTATAAAATCTGCTGGTCACTGGTTCGATGATCAACTACACCTTTTATGCATGGAAAATATTTAGTTCATTTTGTGGTCCTAGATAGGATCACTTTTCTTTTATCTCATTGATTCTGTTTTATTTTTTTTCAGAGAACAGGAGGCTCAGATTCTTTCTGTAGTCTAATGAATATAATTTTTCTCTCTTTTTTCTCAATTAATTAATAAACAAGTTCTTCCTGTGGAAATGACAATCATATTCTTGTCTCCAGATAACAGATGCAGTTGTTGTTGCGAGAATTCTTAATGCTACACTAGTTATACCTGAGTTGGATCATCAATCTTTTTGGAAAGATGACAGGTATCTGCAGATCCTATCATTCATTCATTATTCTGATTAGAGCTAACAACACCAAGTTAACAATTTTTCTTTTGATGACATTTTTGTTTGAATGCAGTGACTTTGCCAATATTTTCGATGTGAATTGGTTCATTACTTATCTCGCAAAAGACATTACTATTGTTAAAAGAGTTCCTGGTAAGGTAATGCGGTCAATGGAGAAACCTCCTTATACAATGCGTGTACCGAGGAAATCAGAACCTGAATATTATCTTGATCAAGTTTTGCCGATACTCTCGAGAAGACGGGTATATCTTGATACATGTTTGAAATTTCTTAATTATTTCACTGGAAAATGTTTTGATTCTGTGAATGACTACCATAATGAAATGTTAGTTGTTGCTTAATGTCAGTTTAGATAATTCTCTTGTAATTTTGGCTGCATTGGTTACTGACTGACTTTTCGGATATTTTGCAGGTTCTGCAATTGACAAAATTTGACTATAGACTTGCGAATAATCTTGATGATGAGCTGCAAAAATTACGTTGCCGTGTTAATTATCATGCTTTGAGATTTACTAAACCTATACGAGAACTTGGTCAAAGACTTGTAATGAGAATGCGAAAGATGGCAAGTCGTTATATAGCAGTCCATTTGAGGTTTGCTCAATGAACCTATTGTGTAAAGTGCAAATTCAATTTCCATCTAAAGCAAGCTGGTGTGGTCTGACATATTGCAATCACTTAATTCTTGTAGATCGTAGAACTGGTTTTCTTTCCTTTCCTATGCAACCACATATATGATGTCCAATACTTGTTTCTATCTGGTTGATTTGGCTTTTCCTTGTTTCACAACTCCTTTATAATTTTCTAAAATTGGTTGTATTTGCATTGACCAATTTGAAAATGTCAAATTTCCAACACAATTTAATAATAGCTGTGTGGCAGGTTTGAGCTATAGCCATTGCTTCTATAAAATGTTAAGGATCTCATAATTCATAATGATTCATGGCAGGTTTGAGCCAGATATGCTGGCATTTTCAGGTTGTTATTTTGGTGGTGGTGAAAAAGAAAGACGGGAGCTTGGTGAAATCAGGAAAAGGTGGACAACGTTGCCTGTAAGACTGCAATCCTCTGACTTCTAATAAAATTTTATCATATTGGCTTCTAATAAAATTTTATCATATTGCCAAGATGATAATAATTAGTTAAAACTAGTTTTTTTTGCTGATTTTGTTGAGCCATTACCTTGTGGTAATACAGGATTTGAGCCCTGATGGAGAGCGGAAGCGTGGGAAATGTCCTCTTACTCCTCATGAAGTGGGTCTGATGTTGCGAGCACTTGGTTTTACAAATGACACATATCTCTATGTCGCATCAGGAGAAATATATGGTGGGGATGAGACCATGCAGCCTCTCAGAGATCTTTTCCCCAACATTTATACAAAGGAGATGCTTGCTCAAAAAGAAGAGCTGAAACCTTTTCTTCCATTCTCTTCCCGCCTTGCTGCTATTGACTACATCGTTTGTGATGAAAGTAATGTCTTTGTCACTAACAATAATGGTAACATGGCCAAAATCCTTGCTGGTCGTAGGTAAGAATGAATACATGATGGCATCCTTTTATTCTTCCTTTATGTTTCAAAAAATGATATACGATTAACGTGTTTCCCTTTTACTATCAACCTTCTGTTCTGATTGTACAAAACAGGAGGTATATGGGTCACAAAAGAACCATCAGACCAAATGCAAAGAAGCTTAGTGCACTGTTCATGTCAAGGCATCAGATGGACTGGGATACATTTGCAAGTAAGGTTAAAGCATGCCAAAGAGGATTCATGGGAGAGCCAGATGAGATGAGACCTGGACGAGGAGAGTTTCATGAATATCCAAGTACATGTGTGTGTGAGAAACCATTCATGGATGATCTTAGCCAAGACGGATTCCGGCCCTCTAAACTTGCAGCCAACAACGTGACAATGAATGGAGGAGGAAATGAAGAAAGTGTTGTACTACGAAAGTGAAGTGGGAGAAGGGCCAGCATGTGATAAAGATGAGTGAATTTGTACCAGCGTCATTAATTGGAGGAAGAAGACCAGAGAGAATTGTTAATGGCAAGAAATGCCCTATGGCAACGCCTCCATGTTAAATTCCGATTTGGCAACCATCATGTTGGTGCTAACTTAATTAGTCACGGCCATGATGAAAATCCTCTTCATTCACATCGGGAATGACTCTATTCAGATTCATGTATAGGGCAAAACGTAAGAGACATCAACCAATTACAAATGTTGATAATAGAAATGTTTGAATTAGAATTATAGGTAATTTTATTTTGCGACAATATTCTTCAGATTTCCACCTTCCATATTCTAACTTACCCACTGCTGTAATGTTTTTAAAATTGGATCGGTCCAGTTTAAAAAACATTACAGGGATCCAATTTTAAAAAACATTGCAGGGAATTGAACCGTGATCGAATTTATGCTAATAAAATAATAATACTAATTAAATAATATTAAAATATATTTTTATAATTTTGTAATACTAACTAAAATAAAACATAATTTTGTAGATTTTAAACATTTAAATTGCATGTAAAAATTTAAATCAATTATACCATAATTTTATAGATTTTAAACATAATATACATTAACATATTAATAATATTTTTTGGAATGAGAAAATGACATACTATATGTTGGTTTTCATTTTTTTAAAGAAAAATCAAAATGTTATATTGAACATTTTTCATTGATTGAATGATTTATTTGAACTGATAATATAATCAGTTCACTAGTTTTCCGGTTCAACTAATCGACTAGTTTTCATAACACTATTGCCGGATTACTACATTTCCAGAGATTGCCCAATATTGAAATTTCTTGGAGGGTTGAACTTTATACATCCAGAAAAAAAAAATAATACACCCAGACTCAACAGTGCAATCCCGAAAAAATCACTCGCGTTATTATAATCCATACGGATTGTTTAATCCGTATGAAGATTACAGATTTCATAACCTTTATACGAATTTACGAATCCGTATAAACCTTACGGATTCGTTAATCCATAAGATTCTTACAAATTGGTCAATCTGTATAAATTTTTATTAATTAAAGTATTTAATTAAATATATAAAAATCATAAATTTAATAAAAATTTACTAAAAATTTACAGGTTTAATAAAAATTATATTAATATTTACATATTAAATTAAAAATTATATATGTATTTACATATCTAATATTTTTTAATAAATTCAAATTTTTTATTTAAACAATAATTTTATTTAAATATATATTTATATGTAAAAAAAAAATTAATTATTATATCAAAATTAATTATTACAAAATTTATTATATAAACTTATATGAGTATTAAATATACATAAAAATTAGTGTTATATGTATCAATATTAATTATTTTAACATAATTGATCTATTAATTCAATTGGTTGAAGCATCATGTTAATGACCTGAAGGTATCAAGTTTGAGACCTCTAAAAAAAAAAATTATCCATATGAATTGTCTAATCTGTATGAATCTTACAAATTGACAAATCCATAAGATTCATATGAATTCGCAAATCCGTAAAGTTCATACGAATTTGCAAAATTCGTATAAAGATTACAAATTCCATAACTTTCATACAAATTCAACAATCCATATGGATTATAATAACACAAGGAGTTTTTTCGAAATTGCACCGTGGAATCTGGGTGTATAAAATTCAACCCTTTCTTGAAAAGTTTACTCAAAAAGCTTATATTAAAGTTATTGGATATATTCACATATGATTCGTCAAACCTTATATGAATTACTCACCATTGATCCATTTCAAATTTCCAAATTTATTGCAGATGTGTGACAGGACAAATTGAAGTGGAATGGGAAAGGATATCCAACGAAGGAGGAACACGACTTTACCATTTGATCATATCAACAAACCTTTCTATAAACAAGTCAACATGGATAAATTCCATATACAGCCTACAGGACTAAATTAAATCATATTGTAAACAACATAAAATCAATATTAACATCTACTGGACTAGTCTGCCTAAACCGAAGGAAACAAGAATTTCCATTCCTATGTTCCCTATTATAAAATTATAAATAAATATACACATCTATGCCGAGTGTGTTGGTCTTTCAACTGAACTGAACCGCACACTGTAACTCCTCGTTCAACCTTGGTTTTACCTGTTGCAGTCAAAAGTTGAAATGTAAATATAGATTCACAAAGGTTACTACAAAAGCAGGCGACTCACTCAGAATTATGTATACACAGATTCTCACCCCCTAGAAGTATTCCGATTCTGGTTTTTGTGACCCTTTTCATGTGAAGCAGAAGGAATCTTTGAGATAATTAAAGAGCTCTGCAATCCTTCTAATAGCTGCCAACCAAAAGTTAACCACATCAGACTCAACAGAAGACAACGACATGAAAACAGTTTTTTATACAGGTAAGACAGTGGAAATGGCTTATTATACTCGAGACAAAATAAAATTAGATGCAACCTAGAACAACAAATTTCAGTTGAACGGAGACATGTTCTTACTCTTGATGTTGGCTGAATCCTGCGATTGGATCTACGAGGCTCAGAGTTTTCAGATGTTGATTTCAGTGGATTTCCATTGAAAGCTTTTTCCTCATCAATCTTGCCCAACCTTCCACCACCAGCAGGCGCAAGTTTTCCTTTACTTGCCCTCGATGTTGATGTCTTTTTAGCAGGGTGAGAATCAGTCGAAGACACAAGTGATGAATGCAAGATTGGTCCGGCCCCAGCTCCAGTGTTTCCAGAATACAATGCTCTTTCCACCTGATTTTCACTCTGAGATACATTCTTAAAATGACTTGAAGAATCCTTGATCCTTTCTGCACGACTTGTCAAATCATTAGTACGAGAGTTTGATAATGGGTTTTCTTTTGTTGGGTTACCTCTACCCAAAATACTCTGCGGCTTTCCAGACTTAAAGGTGGGCCTGGAGTCAGCTCCTAGTTTTTCCTTGGTATCATTTTTTGAACTATTTTTCCACCCACGTGATCCAGTACCTTGAGGTATCAAGAAATTTGAAAGCTTGACTGAATCATTTCCATCGTTGATCTTGCTTGTCCTGTCTGCAACATAATGCTTGCTTACTTCCATAAATTTCCTTTTCTTCCCAGGTTTAGGAACTCCGAAAATCACTCTTGATCCTTCTTTTTGAAGACCAGTCCTCACCATTCTGTGGGCATCAGATTTATTTTCATTCTTGCTGTACTTACCAATATTGAACACTTTATCATTTTCAGTCAAGTCAAGTAACCTCAACTCGCCAGGATTTGCCGACTCCATGGCATTAGTACCTTTTGGAATCCTGTCTTTCCCTTTTACCTCTACTGCAGGACTACCTAACTTAGGTCGTTTTTCATGAGGTGTATCACCCTACAGGCAAAACATACAACTCAGTACAGGCATGCATTAAGTTAAAACATAAAACATCAGAAGAGGTTGCAAGCAAAGTACCTCATGGGTAGAACTGTCCCTGGCTCCAACCTTTGGATACTCAATCCATTTCCCATCCTTCCAAAAACGGGATGGACGTAGATGCCAAGCTCTGACAAGTTTTGTTTTTCCACTAACTGCAGTAAACCAATTAGATAATGCGTTTCGAAGGGGCTGGTTCTATACAATTGTAAGCACACTCTAGATTATAGATTAATGTTTAATCAAATAATGTACATACCTGGGAAGTGAACAGTTAATGTTTTATCTTTCTTGTTCTGATCTGTAATAACTCCTTCCTGCCAACTGATAACAAAAACCATCAAATGTGAGATAACCAACTTCTGCAGCAAAATATAGGTGTAACAAATAGAACAGTAGACTCTGTTTGGATAAGCTTAGGTGATAAATTAATTCAGACTTATGGACGAACCTCAATTTATTTTATCTCCTTATTTTCTTCTTATACAAGTATTTATAGAGAAGTTTATCTTAACAGAGCTTATGTAGCAAATACAAAATAAAAGTGCGTTAGCTTTACAAAATTGCAGTAATAAAAACAATGATGCTTCATAGCCAAACAACAAAATTTTGCAACTTGGAAGTTTCTATAAGAAAAAAGCTAATATTAGGATGAGTTGAATCTGTTAAGACCTTGTCGTGTATATTTTCTCCTGAAGGAATCAAATGTGTGTTTAAAGAAGCTATTTACTTGGCTTATCGGAAAAAATTCCTCAAAATGGTGCAAGAACGATTATTCCTGTGCAATAAAATCCATTCCCTTTTGCAAATTTCTTGGTTGCATCTGAACTATAATTAATGAAGCCATAGAAACTTTACCGTATGAACAATCAAAACATTCAACATTAGATACACTCAATGGTCAATACAATTATTTATTTTTTAAAATATCTGGTTACTTCATTTATTTCGAAAAGAAAGTTGGAACTAAATCACTTCCCCTGTATCTGTTGATTGTGTCAAACAAATAAAACCTTAAATGCATTAGAACCTGTCACAGGAAAATACCTCTTGAAACATGTTATATATCATAAAAACTATATATTATAAACTCTACCTTTCTTCACTGCATGCATCGACCCTATCCCCAACAGACCAAGTATAATCTACCATAGCTGCCCTCTGTCTCTTCCTTGTTCCTTCATTATGCAAACCAGGAAGATAATGAGGAGTACGTATTCTCGGAGATTTGACTTCTGCACCTTCAAGGGAAATCCATTCCTTCAAAGGTCCTGCACCTGGAAAACAACAATTTTTTACTTAATTTTCCAAGCCTATATTGATAATTTATATTAAACCTATGACTAACACCAGAAACATATCAGGTGCAGAGTTATATGAAACCTAATAGCTTTTTCATTCCAATGTTCAATTCTAGGAATCCTAAACATACACACAATGAGCACAAGTCCACTGGCTCTTGAAAATAGTAAAAAAATTGAAAAACAAACAAATGTAGTTTGTCTCACAGGTCAAGTAATTAAGGTATTTTATTCTCAAAAGCTAACCTTCATCATCAAGAAGCACAACGTAGCATACATAAGCTTTACCATCCTTCAAACTTAATATGCTGGCTGTGTACCATGCTGCTGTAAATCCTTCTCCATCTTTGAAAACCTAATACATATGATTGTTTAAGATAGCTAGGAAAAGATATAATTTAAAAGCAGTTCCAAATAGGAAAGAATGCATCTAATTTTAATTATAAACTATGGCCTAATCATCACCAGCGATGTTATGACCACAATGAAAGCAAATGGCCATTAAATCTGGTACTTTAATCAAATCCACTAAAAAAAAAAGAAAATAACTCATGAAAACAACCTCTACAATTGAGCCCTCCTTGATGTTATTATCCTCCAGATTTTCAGGTCTATTACCAGCTGTCGAAGTAGCCTGTATTTCAGTCTCAGAATAAGGAAGCACATCAATGGTATTGACAAAATCAGAAACCTTGCGGCCCTTTGGTCCTTTTGAACTCTTTTCATTGATAATAATAGGAGAAATGTCATCAATGCATTTCTTATGGTCCTGAGAATTCTCACTATGCACTGTATGAAAAGGTGACTTCTCACTTGCAGCAGTCTTCTTCCTCATTTCATCAAATGAAATATCTGTATTGCATATATGAGAAGTTTCCGGTCTGTCTCCAACATTGTCAACATTCACCCAATCACTGGTCATGTCTTTCAACAAGTCAACTTGCTGAGAAGACTCTTGAGCTGCATTCCAGCAACCCTCTGGACCAGTTTCTACCAATTCATTTAATGTCAAAGGATCACCCATAGTTACAATCTTACCAGCCTGGGATACACCATCTGCTGCCAGCTCAGCAGCCTTCACAATAGCATCCATATTTTCAGCTCGTTTTCGGGCAGCTGAAGCAGCTTCCACTCTCCTCCTTGCAGCCTCCTTTGCAGCTCCAATAATAGACCTAGAACTATTGGTCCCACTAGTACCCTTCAAGATGGAGGCAGGGGTTGCTTTTCCCAAGTTAGTCATACCCTCTGAATGAGAAATTTGGCAAGAACTCTCATAATCAGATGAGACTAATGCTTCATCAGCCATTAATTTTGCATGCAATGCAGCATTAGATGCAACATTGGCAGCAGCAGCTGCTGCCTTTGCAACAGCAGCAGCAGCTGCAACTGCTACTGCCGCAGAAGCTAATTTAGCCTCAATATCTGACACCAATCCAGAATTTTTTTGCTTATCCAACTGTTTCCATATCTCCAGACTATGATTCACAGCAGCAGCAGAAAGAGCTGAAGCTTCCTCTGCATTTACCCTTGCCTCCTTAATTTTTGTAAGAGACTCGTCTGACAGAATCCTCTTCTCAACATTCCACTCACTTTTGAGGTGATCAGCAAGAGATAGTGGAGGTACAGACACAATTGATTTTTCAACAGTAGTTATGGGCACACTCCCAACAGGGGTTAAAGTGGCAACAGCAGTAGATATGTGGTTGCTTACAACAGGAGTCAGTACTAGTGGAGAATGCAAATGCATAGCCTTCTGCCCAAGATCCTCAGACACCATAACTTTTTTTCTTTTTTTGGGCTTTGAATTTAAAGAATGCTGAGCATTCAATACCGTCACATTGCTTGTATCAAGTGGAGGGGCAGTTGCTATAAAGACATTTTGTAGGCCTGCACTATAAACTGGCAGACCAGGAGGAGCATTCTTTATGCTCGAGGAAGGAGGTATAGGATATCCTTTGACTGAACTGAACTGAATTGTATCTGTGAGAGGTGATGCAGAAAGATGGGAACTGTTGTTATCAGGGGCAGAAGTAGGAGTCCATGCTCCAGAAAGGGTGGCTTGGGATAACCAAGATGTGTTATGTCCAAGAAAGTTTCTGAGGGGTGGGCTTTGATAAGGATGCAAAGAAGTAAGTGCCTGTGAATAATCCACAACAGAACCTCTTGCAAATGCACTAGATTGAAGGGAATCACAAGAAGGAGTTGGTAGACTCCAAAGGGGAGATGAAAGGTGCATTAATGGGTTTGCAATTGTCGGAGTAGCCTTGCTGCTGGCTAGGCCAAGAGGTGAAGAGATTCCTTTTCCTTGAAGTGCATTTTGCTTAACTGCCACATCAGTGGTTCTAGGACCTGCAAATTTCAATTCTATTTAGTTACAATCAAATTAGAGAAAAAATTAAACAAAAAAAATAATATATATATATATATATATATATATATATAGAGAGAGAGAGAGAGAGAGAGGATACCAGATCGTGAGTGCAGAGGCGTTTCCGGGTTCATAGGATGAGACTTTTTACCATGCTGCTTTTCCATGCAGGAAGACCATGCATTCTGCCAAATGCTCCTTCCTCCATCTAAAATACAATCAAACTCAATACTGTTACAAACAAATAAGAGAAAAGGGCATGCACAGGGAACATGATTTAGGGGGGAAAAAACCTGGGCCCCCAAAAGCTGATATCATATACGCCTCATCAGGTATCATGCCTTGACTGCAGCAACATCAATCAATAAGAGAAATAAATGGATTTACTGATTATCATACTGGAGAGTATAAAACATATCAAACTGCCTAAGCAGATTAAAATCTCATAAAGATACACTCATCCCTTGCTTTAAGATAGAATATTGATTGAATGATGAGCATTAAATAGGTTTAAGGTTCAACACACAAATTAAATCTGAAATCCTTACAATAAAACTGAATCCCATTTTTTAATTAACCATGGGGGATTAGGAGAGCCAGGTAAGGAATAAGTGTGGTAGGGAACGGATGAAAAAACACGATTCATAGGCACATGTGCACATCACATCTATGTAGCATCCATGACAATGAAGAAAATATAATGTAGCTAACTTTTGAACTCACATTAAAGCCCCATAGACAAAGATCTGTGCACGCAATTGTACTTGCTGCATATCCATAAAAGGCTGTTGAAACAGAACAGGTGGAGAAGCAGAAGAGTTCAAATCTGGAAGGCTAGATGTTGAAGCATTTAAAATAGCAAATGGCTTTGTACTGATGCCATCAACGTGCCCATACTGCTGCACCTCATTCAATTGCATGACCTGGAAAGCAGGTGATGGGCTCAAAGACACACTGGTTGATCTATCCCCTCTTTCAGACTGCCTTCCTGGTGTTTTTCCTTTACTTCCTTTTCGAGAAGTTTGCTTTCCAGCTGTCTTATTAGAGGCTCGCCTAGTTTTGCATTCAGGTGTACCTTGAGAAACACTATGTGCTATAACACCATCAGATATTTGTGGACTCCCAAGGGAGATATTTCCTGGAACTTTGGTTTTGGGAGTACATAGTGCAGAAGGCAGTGGAGGTTCCTCCACAACCTTCAATAATAAGAAAAGGAGAAAGAAGAATAAAATGAGTGCACTGGATCACTTCATAATGAAAAATGCAGAATATATCCTATAACATATCTTTCAAAAAGCCCCCGAATTCACTAATCATGATATAAACAATACAGAGAATAACATACCATGGGAGCTTTGTTGGCTGCAGCTCGTTGCCTCTTTCGCGAATTTGTTATTTTAGTGGTCTTTTCTGAAACATCTTTTTTGGACAAATTTGGCACAGGATTGACCATAGTAGCTGAGCTTTTCTCATCTTTAGATGCATCATTCCCCTTAGGATCACGTTCAGTAGACGTGTTCAACGCATCCTTATTTATGCACTCAGAAACTGGAGGGTTCCGATTAGCAGAAGCCTTAACTTGATTCACATCCTTTTCAGTTTCAGGTTGGCTTCCAAATGTAACATTGACACAAGTATTATCAGACTGATTGGCAGGACTGCTTCCAGTTTCATGCAACTTGGTGCAAGAATCAGGTAATGATTTGGAGCCTTCATTTGCAGATAAATCATCACCTACAAAATTAATCAATCTTCTAATAGGTGCGAAAGCCAGAAACATCTGAATAAATGTTAAGCAGCAGGAGATGCATGTTACAATTATAAAGCAACTAAGACATAATTTGCATTTGCATATACTACATTCAACAATTCTACCACCAAAAGATTGCGTAATTCTAAAACAGGACAGGAGAAATTGGTGAACAATTACAAAACATTTCTGATATTCACCAGAAGTTCAATACTACCTTTGCTGTGCAAGGACAGTGCCAGCAAAAACAAGAACAGGGCAGGTCAAATGTAAATTCATAAATTATACAACTAACAAGGAAGAAGAAAGCCATCATATGCAATAAGCAGAGACCATCAGTAACAGGGGCACAGACATGAAAAAATACAGAGATAGGGTTATGAAAGAGAAATATGGTCATAATCAGCATGGTCATTACAATGCTTTGCTTAAAGTACATAATGTAATCAACATTCAATAACAATTAGAACATAAGCAAAAATTTACTATAATTATTCATTTAGAGGAAAGATAAATTTGCACAATTCATGTCATGTTACATTATTTTTTCCAATGTTCTAGTCTTCTAGAATGGACACATAAATCTGATACAACAAACTACAGAATTTGAAAGGAAACACAAAAATGGAAAAGACTAAATTAAAGCATACCTGATACTTTTGCAGACGGCTTGTCATGGTTCTCTTGTATTGCCTCCTTTTCATCCTTGATAAAAGAAACTGCAACTTTATCACCCTGTTTCTCTATTGATGCACACAGAACTGCAGCCACACCAACCTCTTTTGAGCATTCCTGATCAACCTTATCACTTGGAGTTTCTTGACGTTTACCCATCTTTTCAGAAGCAGTAATCACACAACTGCTTACTGTCTTGCACAACAGTTGTCTTGATGTATCAGAAAAATGTATTTCAGTTTCAGGACAAGGAGCAGTTTCCTGTTCAGAAGACCCAACAGGAAGAGCTGTGCTTGCTTCATTGGCTATTTTAGCTTCCGAGCTTGCTTCATTCGCTATTTTAGCTTCACAGCTTGCTTCATTGGCTATTTTAGCTTCACAGCTTGCTTCATTGGTTATGTTATCTTCACAGCTTGCTTCATTGGCTATTTTAGCTTCACAGCTTGCTTCATTGGTTATGTTATCTTCACAGCTTGCTTCATTGGCTATTTTAGCTTCACAGCTTGCTTCATTGGCTATTTTAGCTTCACAGCTTGCTTCATTGGTTATGTTAACTTCACAGCTTGCTTCATTGGCTATTTTAGCTTCACAGCTTGCTTCATTGACTATGGTAGCTTCATTGGCTATTTTAGCTTTAGCATTTTCCTTTTCATCAATAGCAGACCCAACAGGCGTCACTCCTTGAACTTCACAGTGATCTGTAACTTCATGTGTGTACACAACTCTGCGAGGAGGTGGAACACGAACATCCACTATCTCACAGGATGTCGAACTAATATTTTCTAATATATATTGTGATGCTGAAAAATAAGATCAAAAGAAACCATGTAGTTAAACCTTATAATGACATAGATTATATCCTTATGTTAAATCAACTTAATTTTCTTAGTATACCTGAATTATTGACAGGCTCGACATCAACTGATGCTGTAGAAGTTGTCAACTTAGTTTCAATGTTACCTGCACTAAGAGATGATGAACTAACTCCTGTATCACCAAGATGGGATTGGTCCACATCACAATGCAATAGGCTGGAATCAAAAGTTGCCTTTTTATTCTCTTGGTCAACGGCAGAAACATCCTGACAAAAGTTTTCACGGCCACCCTGCTTGTCAGGTTCACTGTTTTCACATACCTGAGTTGCCTCACCCAAAATACAAGATTTTGTAGAAGCCACTGCACCTAAACTAGAAACACTTCCTGCTTTGTTATCATTATTTATTTTATTAACAGGAGAAGTGTTATTGTCCCCCACAGCAAACATAGATGCCTCCGACTTACTTGATAAAACCTCTGTATCCATCTGGTTACCAATGTTCAATAACTCCTTTTCCATAGAAACACTGCTTTCACCATCTGTCTTCTCAATGGTACCCACATTCTGCTGAAAATTAGGACATGTAATACACTCAGATTTGCTGACCCCAACTATATGCCCCTCAGAACTGGAATCATCTTTAATTGCAACCATTGGTGAGTCACTTGTATCTACTGCAGATTGATTATCCACAATTGTAACAATTGTCTCTTCTTTTGCATTGGCCTGAGACAAATCTCTGAAACATGCATCTTCATTGCTTCTATCTGTGTTCTGCAAGTCAGAAATACCATCAGATACCATGCTCAAGGAGCCCTCTAAACTACTTCCAGAAGTCTCAAGGCCTTCAACTGCATTGCCACTTTCCAATGCTTCTTCCATAGGAAATGAACAAAGAGGTTTATCAGAATGATGTGCTTCACCCCCAACTGCATTTACATCCAAAGTTCGAGTGTCAACATTAGAATCTTTGTTAATCACAGAAGAATCCGAATCTTGCTCATTAGTTTGTATTTGTAAAGAACTTTGTTCCTTACCACCCATGCCAACTACATGATTTTGCACATTTTGAATGTTTAAGGCATCAAAAGAAGTGAAATTCTGTACAGAAGTTACAGTAATATTAGTCTTCACCCCAGAAGCAGCCGAGTCCTCTTGAGTTTTTTCTTCAAGAGAACCATCAGCCACAGTCTCAACTTTTCCTTGATTTGTATCATTACTTTTGTCATCAGTAAAGAGAATGCCCCTAGCCATGGGCAAATCAATATTGCCAAGCATGTCATGTGGTTGCAGATTACTTAAACTTCCATCAATGGATAGTACACCTTGGGAAACTCCAGCCAGAGACTGCTCCCTTTCTTCATCCTTTAATCCAGCCAAGTTCTCATCGATAAAACATGGAGGCTGTAAATCAGTAATATTATCCTTAAATTCATTTCTACCGTCAGGTTTTGGATTGGGCTCCATTTGCTTAGTTAAGCATACCAGTTCATCACAGGCACCAGACTCCGGTATAACAGTTTCTCTAGGGATAAATTCCTCCTGTCCAACGGATTTTAATAGCATTTCAACAGATTCCGAGGAAGTGGCCTCAGACCAAACATTATTATGCCTTGATATGGAGCAAGATTCAGCTGCAGTTGTGCCAAACTCTATGCCACTACTCCCGCGGGAGTATGCATCAATCCACTGGTTATCTTCGTTACTTCCAATACCAAGGTAAACTTCAGTTTCAACCAAACTATCATCAAACCTTAAATGCCCTTGAAGGCTTTCATCAAAATCAAACTTGGGCAGAGCATATGGCCTTAATGCTGGAGGAAATTTTGTGCTCCTTTCACCAGGTAAATGGAGATTCTGGCTTTGAAAATCATTGTCATCATAATCCATGGATGTATCCCTGAAAAAATAAGCATATTAGAATAAGAGAAATAAGCCAAATAACTAGAAAACCATGCTTAAATTTGATATATAAATATTCATAAAACACGCTTGCACATACTACAAACTCACAAGCAGACATACATGCATATGCTCCACCACACAGACATAAACATCTGTTTGTGGCTAGATGGATTAAACAATGCTATGATGTTTTTAAAACACACAAGACTAATAATGTTAATGTTAATAATCTTAAAACGATGTAACATAAACAAAAATTCAATATTCAAAGTTCAAGGGGGGAAAATCCATCATCCATATCTGCCTAAGTTAGTTTTTGAAAAAAATTGAAGTAGCAGCAACAAGTCATAACCAAATAAGGGAAAAAATAGTCACTACTAAAAAGGACATCAAAGTCAATTACAAAAGAAGGCAGTTATGTCAATTACTAGAGAAAAGGAACAGTGATCTCTAGTTGTTTCTAATAAAAAAATTTATTAAGAAAGTTCAAATCTGAGCATGAGAAACCCAACTGCACATAACCTGGGCAAAACAAAATAGAGGAAGAATGTTTCTCTATTTAAACAGAGCGGAACAGCCACAGTGGCACAGGAGTAAATACTAGAAATAGGACTTTGGGTTCGGGCTGGATGCACAATGGGTTCTCAGATCTAGATCTCATGGTAGTCAAACTCAAGATTCTTTTCCGACTCAGAAACAGGTCACAAAATCACAAATCATGTAATCGTAACTCTGAAGTGTAAGATTCTACAAGATTTATAAAATGAACATATATGGATATAAATTCTCATACATGCATCTAACATAGTATAAATAAGAGGGGAAAAACCATTACAACTCACATCAAATGATCAAATACTTAATTAAGCTTAAATTCATAATCATGGATTCATAAGCATAAGAAAGTCAATAATTAAAACTCCATACAAAATTCATAAATGACAAACAGTGAAACAAAACAACTTAAAATACTGCACTAGTTCGTAATGCCTACTACTAGTACAACACATGAACACCAGACAAGAGAGTTGTGCAGGGAACGACTGAATTTCTGAAATAGAGCAGTAGCTCAAATAAAATAGGGAGAGAAAACAACACAAACAGAGTCACAAAGGAACAAGTAAGAGGTGACCTCACACGTGAGGGAGAAGAGATCTGACGTGGCGGTGGGGAGCTCTGGTTGCGATGGTTTGTGCAGCCGAGTTTAGGGCAGGGTTTATGTGAAGTTGAGAAGACGTGGATAGGAGTATATGCTTTCACAAATGGGGATTTAGGGTTAGGGCTATAGAAGAGTTGGTTTTGGCCTTTTGGGCTTGGGTTTTATGGGCTTAGGCTTTTAGAAGTCCAAAAGGTGAAAAAAATGTCAAAACTGACCCACCAAACAAAAATTCACAACGCGCACAATTCCATGACACTGCTTTTGCTTGATACTTCTGCCGAGTTCGAAAATTTCTGATTCTACACTTGAACGTACTCACCCAGCCACAGTAGACTCACAGAATTGTGCGCTTCTATGAGTTGAAGCATGATTCTGACTACCATGCTAGATCCAGTAACTAAAGTGACCTTTGTCCGACCAAATCTAATCCAGAAACCCCAATAGTAACTGCTTATTGTCCACCACACATGTCTTTGAAGTGCCAAACTTGAGGTGCACCCCACCATTATAGTAAAAACTGTGTCACAAGCATTGGAGAGCTGGAAAACTACACCCACCTTGCCCCACTCCACATGAAGCAGGTAACATATAACCTCAATTTACCCAAAGAAGAAAACAACTTGATCATTAAACATTTGGCAATTACTCTGCTATTGATTACTTAGAAACAACCACTCCACATGAAGCAGGTAACATATAACCTCAATTTACCCAAAGAAGAAAACAACTTGATCATTAAACATTTGGCAATTACATGATTTTAAATATCAAGTCAATTCAAGAAATACTTAAAATATCCGATATCTAAATTAAAGAAAAAACCAAAAGTAATAAAAAAAAAAAAAAAAAAACTTGTCACTATGGATCAATAATTATGAATCTATCTTATCTACAACTAATACACTTAGAAAGCCACTGGACATTGGGGGGAGGGGAGCAGTGGCAAACCGCTTATGCCATGAGTTCACAGGGAATGTTGTTTTCGAAAAGTATTAAGTATAATGTGGCAAAACAAGGTGCACATGATAAAAACAACTATTTGGAGGCGTTCATGTGGTATCCATTCATTCCCTACACAGATAGGTTGACACAGTCATCATGCAATAAGAACTAAGAAAGGTTCTTCATAGTTCATAGTGAGTAGTGCAGGTTAACTAAGTTTTTAATCCCTAAACTTTTTCAAAATTCGGTTTTAGTGCCTGAACAAAAATTTGAATGGTCTTAGTCTTTAATCTTTCCTTCCGTCACTTATTTGAGTCCCTACCATCCATTTGTTCATTAAATGATGACATGGCAATCTCAGTGTCTCTCAGGTGTTAATTTTTTAATTATTTAATGGGGTTCAAACTTTTGTTTAGAGACTAAAACCCAAATTTTTAAAATGTTTAGGGACCTTAACTAGTCAAACTTTTGTTCAGGGACTAAAACCTGTACGAAAAAAGCTAAGGGATCTTGACTGGTCAAACTTTTATTCAGGGACTAAAATCCAAATTTTAAAAAAGTTTAGGGTCTAAAAACTTAGTTAACCCTAATAGTCAATAGCAACAATCAGGTTAGCTTCTTTTCATAAACCTATTTATTTAAAACAAAACTGATATACAACGTGAAAGTTTTCACATGAAATCACTCATGAATGGCTTCTATAACTAACTATTTTGTATTTTTATCAACCAAAATAAACTAAATAAAGGAGAATTAAAGGAAAAAAAAAGTAACTTTGACCCATGAGTAATTTCATAAAAAGCGTTTCATAACCAATACCGTCGTTTTTTTATTGAAAAAAACACCAGGTTTAAAAATAGATAAAGGATGTCCACTTTGCCAGTGCCATGATCAGTTTACACTTTCATTTCACACGCAGCACCAACCTTCCCATTGAACTGAACAACCTTACACCTTAATGAGACATCCTTAAAAACCTTCCAAAATAACTTGCAGAGATTGACCACCTTGGTTTCTGGATTAAAAACAGTCACATAACAATTGTTCTCAACACCAATTACATTACCCAGACCCAATCAGAAAATTAAAAAAGAAAAACCAAAAAAAAAAAAAAAACACCATTTCCACTAGAGTGAAAACTCAAACTAAGACAAACCTATATCTTTAGGGGGGAAAAAACAAAAACTCACCACTAAATAGCAAAACAAGCCTAATCAGAAGAAGAAGAAAAAACCCTATATTACCATAAAAAAAAGTTGGACATGAACAGTACCAGAAGAAGAAATTCTAAGGACGCTACCTCCCTCCATTCGGCGAGGAAATCCAGCCTCTATGATCTCACCTGTTCCTCAATCGTACAGTCATCTACTGCATCAACCAATTCACAATATGTCAGTCACTGCAACTTCGATCAACTAAATAAATAAAGTTCGAAAATAAAAAAGCGTGAGAACACCGAAAAGGTCGACGGAACCTCGCCGGAAGCCAGAAACTCACCGGTGAGTGCTAGGTCCGGCGGATCGAATTAGGGTTCCGGCGATGAAAGAGAAAGATGGAAAGGCAGAGAGAGTAGTGAGAGAAAAAGTGGAAACGACACGAACACGCGAAGTGTGTGACACTTTCCCTGCAGATTTTTTATTTTTTTGTTTTTGTTTATATTCTTCCCTCAGCATTAAATTTTACTACTATACAGGAAGTATGTATAGTCAATATCAATTACTCAATTTGACATTCTCATCTGTCTATTACTCTATTATTATCACTTTTATTCAAGATTTTTTATTTAAAATAAATTTATCATTTATTGAATTAACAAATAAATTGATGTAGTAAATAAAAAATTACTTAAAAAGGACTAGGAAATTAGTAATAGATATGTTAAATTGTAGACACTAGACATAACTTTTATATTTTTCTTTTACTTTTATAAATTTATAAATGCTAACTCGTATGACTCTCAAAGAACATTAGTTAATAAAATTTAAATCACAAATATTATTAATATATCCCATTTTAATTTCTAGTACATCATTTTCAATATAAAAATATTATTATTTCCTAACCATTGCCCAAATCAAACACACAAAAAATAAAAATACTCAAAACAGGTTGCGGAATTGGAAAGGTGGGCAGTAGTAAATAGTTGAGAACATCCACATCCAATATTATTATTTAATATTTCAAATAATGTTGTTGCTATTTTATTTCATAAAATAAATATGTTGGAGTATTACTGTTGTGCACTCGGCAAGTATACCGGTCGTACAAGTAATAAAATGATAAGAGAGTTGTCGTCCCACGAGGATTGTTGACCAATTAAACTATAAATCGTATCGATAAGTTGGATAACAAATAAATTGAATAAAGTTGTTGTTGTGTGTGTGTACGAAGTAAATTAAAAGCTAGCTATGAACATTAACTAATGTAAACAAGTAAATAGATTATAACGATATGTAGGGCAATGTAGCTAGGGCAACCCACACTCAATGTTCCTTCAATGAAGTTGTATTGTCTGCCATGATTAAATATCTAAGTTATTCAGCTAATGTGTTTCTCATATATTAACTAAGCATTGATTCCTCATTAACCAAGTTCTTTAACCCACAATAAAACCCTAATCTCTTAGTGATTGTCTGAGAGTTAAGCATTAAGTGAACACATGAATAAGCTAAGCCACAAGCATGCATCCCTATTCCTAGGTGATGTAAAACAAGTTACTACACCTAGTTCCAAGACCAAAGCCCCAATATTCTTATTGTGAACCCTAGCTCTGAGCTCTCAGTTAGATTGATCAAGTCTAAAGAAGAGATGAAGATATTCAAGCAAAGTGCAGTAAAATAACTTTTGATAAATGAATAATAACATTCAATACGTTCTAATGGAATTTACATTAAGTGTTTGGTCCTATCTACAAAATAAAACTAGCCAAACCTAGTCATGGTTGGCTTGAAGCTTACAAAAAGAAATGTGCTCAGCTGAAGAACAAGGAGGAAGAAGATGGAGAATGGACTCCACTTGACCTTCAACTCTCAAGCCCTAGCCAAAGCTTCCCAAGCTTCTAAGAACCTTAAGTGTGTGTTTTCTTCAGTGTAAAAACGTGCCTTCAAAGCTGAAGTTGAAGCTTTTATAAGTTGTGGGGGAAAATCCAAAACTGCCCTCTCTCAGCTTTCAGAATTACACAAACTGTAGACTCCCACGCTGGTAGCGTGGGACGCCACGCTAGGAGCGTGGCTCTCCAGTGAAATTTGCTGAAGGAAGCAGCTTCCCACGCTGGGAGTGTGGGGTTCCACGCTGGGAGCGTGGCCTTCCAGGGAGATTTGCAGAAGGGAGAGGCTTTCCACGCAGCTGGCGTGGGTATCCACGCTGATGGCGTGGCACTCCAGAGGAATTTGCTCTTGGAGAAGACTTCCCACGCTGATAACGTGGGATTCCACGCTGACGGCATGACTGCCTCTGCTTCCAAAAAGACTTGAATTATGCTTCTTCCTGCTAGAAATATGTTCAAATTAGCACCACACATGACAATAATGCATTCATCCACATTTATCATAGTTATACGCAATTCTAAGCTATTTGTAGATGATTCTTGGCCTTTAATAGCTTGGAAAGGACCATATGCTGGGCGCATATCAAACAATTCCCAGATTTAGATATTGCTGTCCTCAGCAATGAACAAAAAGTTTCTGTGGGAAGCAAGGACTCAAGTATTTCAGGCACAACATTGAACAACAATCCCAAAGGTAAAATGCTACAAATGACTAAATCACATCAAAACTTCAAACCAAAGTTCTCAATTCTATCAAACATTGAAGTCTAACTTGAATACCCCTCACCCAGGTAATTATCCACTCATCACTCAAGTGTATGGGTAAAATGCTCTCTAAATCCACCACAGTTCTAGCACCACCATAGGCTTGATCTGATTCTCAAGTTCCTAAAATTAAGAAACATAACACATGCATAGTTGATCAAAAGGTCTTGAAAGGGTTGTAACTTGGCCTGGCTCAATGGGTAGGAGAATTTGGAAAGTGACTAAACAATTATTGAGATTGAAATAGCATCAACTTTTCTATTCATTCAGATTTCCATTCTAAATTTCATTCCACTACCTCTTTTTAGCATTTTCTTTTTCTTTTGTACTTCCCTTTATTTTGTCTTGACTCCTTTTTCTTTCCTTTTTAATTGCAGACCATTCTTGATTTTTCTTTCATTTCTAACATTTTTCACCTGAATGCTTTTCTTTTATCCACAAATCACATTTGCATTCCAATCTCAACTAAGGTAAGGTTATGATAGTGGTTAACAAAAATTTCTTTATCAGGTGTTTGAACAATTAGGTCTTAGGCTCAAAAGGGCTAGCAAGGGATTATCCTTTTCAGGGAAGGCTATTTGGCTCAAGCTTAAAAGAATAAAATGCCTTTATCACATCAACAATACATGCATCAGAGAGAAACAGAACAAGTTCTAGGGTACTATCACAGTGAGGTATCTCTCCGAAGAAAATAACTGTATAAGCACAATCCTCACTGGCTATGGTATCAAGCTAGATCATGATGATATCAGATCAAACATTATTATCCATTTCAGAATGAAACTCAGTCATACAAGCATTCACACTCAGTTTATGATGTAACAACGTCATGCCATAATTCATATCACCCAAGCTTCCAAAATATCAACACATTCACTGATTTGGCAAATCTAAATCCGAGGCATCCTTCAGCAAAACTGTCTAATATTTACTTCTAAAAGTTAAATTTAGACTCCAGATCAATTTTTGTATTTCTGTACGCATTGATCCACAAAAAAAAATTCTGTCTATATCGTATCTGTTCACAATTCACAAAAAGAACTATTCACCAAAAAGATCCATCATTCACAAAAAGAATTTGGTTTGACTGACGCTTGTTTCCTCGATTAACGCACCCTATTCCCAGATTTATAACGATTGTTGCCCTCAGCAATGACTCGCATACAACAACGCAACACATCAATCAACATGGAACGCGTTACTAGAGGAAACAACATGCAATTCATACGGTATTAAAAACCAAATGCAGAAATGTTCAGGTGTCCAAGCACATTCACCATGTCACAAAAGGTGCGCAAAAAGTCTAAACTGAAAATGTATTCAAAGCATAATACGGAAAATAAACAAAAGCAAAAATAAAGATAGAGTTAAAGAAAGAGAATCCAGGTCAGCAGGGCTGATCATTGTCCATGGGGTCTACGTCAGCAGGTGGTGATGAGGGATATGCAAAAGCAAGTGCAGGGGGCTGTGGCTGATACTCTGTAGGATCAATGGACAAGTGGCGGCAAATAGCTTCGAGCATCCTCTGTTGGCCTTCGAGCATCGCATGCTGAGTCTCTAGCATTGCTTGCTGGCGGTCCATCTTCTCTTGCATCTGCAGGTAGCTCGCAGAATCCTCATAGATGTGCTCGCGGTGGGAGGCATGGCTGGGCGGTGAAACAGAAGCTCTGGGAGGAGGAGAAGCAGCTCGAGGGGGAGGTCTGGGGATCTCATACTGAGGTTCCCCTAAGCCTTCATGCGGTGGATGTCTAGGACTGCGGGCATCCATCTCTTCTTGGGAGAGCTCGGCGGTGCGGAGAAGCTGCTCTTGAAGCATGTGCTTCACTGAATCCAAATAGGTCTGCTGAGTCAAAGTGGGACCTGGGTTCACATCCCGGGGATCATCATCAGGGATCTCCAACCCTGCATGCATACATAAATGGGAGATAAGTGAAGAATGTGCCAGATGGAAACGGCTGTTGCTGTCTAGGGTCATGTGCAGAATCCGGTTAGACAAAATGGAAGCAATGTCCAAATTCGGCTCCCTCATATTAACATCCGTCATATTGGTTGAGGGAATGAAGGTATGGTTAATGAATTCATGCCAAAAATCCGCTTCAGGGGTCAGCTCGGATCTTCTCAGCTTTTCTGGAATTCCTTCCATACCAGATTTCATTTTCCACGAAGAAAAGCGCGCAGTTATGCCCCGGCGGAGTTCATCTGCCAACTGAGGCATATCATCTCTGTATAAGGATTTGCTGGTGCCCGGGATAGGTTGCATCTGTTCAAATCGGCTTGCAAAGCCACAGCTGAAGAGACTCTGGAAGGAAGTCTGAAGAAAGCTCTCTATAAATTTGGCATCAAATGGGACCCGGACTCCGCGGACCCAACTTCTCCGACGGTCTTCCACAGTGTCCCGATCGACATTGGCCAAGAATTCCTTGAGGATTGAGCTTGAACTTGGTTTTGGGGAACTGACCAATGTCTACCACTGTCACCTGGTGATTACTTCCAAGATAGAAGAGTCAGCTGGCAAATCTTCCCAAGCTATGCGCTTTTCAGGAATGATCTTCTTGGGCAAGTACCATTTTTTAAACCTATCCTGGTTTTCCTGGGTGCGGAAGCGACCATCATCAAATTCAGTAGTTCGAGGTCGCTTGCTGCTTGCCTCTGTGGTGGTCTTTTGCTTGCCCTTGTCCACTTGCTTTCCCTGAAATTCAGAAAATGCCAATGTACCACATGGCTTCCATTAAACTTGTTCAATCACAAAAAGGAATAAGCACTCGATATTCACAATTCCCAGATTTATTTAAGACCGTATTCGGGGCAAACAAGTTCAACTCATCACATCTGATTGCAAGGAATTCCCACATTCAAATATTTACAACAAGCATGCAAGTTCAGAGTTTATTAACCACCTCAAGTGAATCATCCGGAAGGCAAAACAAGGAACATTTGAACAGATCATACTTGAAGTAATTAATTGAAATGCATGAACAGACCTTGAAGGGAATTCCCAGATTTAATTTCAACATAATGATTCACAATTGCAATGAGCAGTGTGTACGATTTTTCAACAGAGAGAATTGATGCCTATGCCCCCCCAAGTAAGATCAGAATCTAAGCATTCAAATCATATGAGCATTTAAAATATTATCACACAATCATACCAATTCCGCACCTATCCCCAATTCCCAAATTTAATTCACACGCTGTCTCATACAAAATGCTTCATGGTGAATAATCAAATAAGTGTTTACATATGCAATGGTCAAAGCATTCTAGTTTTCAAACAATAAAGCCCAACTAATGTCTAACCATTTAATTTGTCATCTCATTATTCTAGAGTTTTATTCACAATTGCAGAATAGAATGCCAACAATGGAGTAAGCATAAAAGCTTCTAAAAACCCTAGAACAATTAACTCATGCCACACATGTAGTACCCCAAGACATTATAACACCATGAAATTAAGCAATTATGCAATGAGAGCAAATTTACAGAACAATACAAGAAGGCTCTTCTATGAGTGAATATCATTCAACTTTTGAAAGCATTCTAGTAATTAACAAAGTCACCACAATTAAAAGAACAAAGCATCCAACAGCTTAGGTTTTCTGATTCAGGAATTGCATAACAAAGCATTAAGGCCTGATAAACCATCCACGCCACTGGCGTGGGATTACCACGCGGCCAGCGTGGGCTGGAAATCAGGACCATAAAGCTGCAACAATGGGGTTCAAAGCCACCCCTTCCCATTGTATTCTCAAACAACAGAGTAACCCAAATGAAGAACGCTTACCTTGTCACGAGCCATTGTATGAATGCAATAAGATTTGGAGACTGCAAAAGCAAAACGTCACAAGCAAGGAGACCCACTAGAGAAACGTGCTTCTGAGATGGAGCAAAGAAAAGATGAAGGAAGGGCACTGGCTGTGAGAAATGGAAGATGGTGAGGTTAAAGGAGAGAGGGAAGAGAATAATGTGGAGTTGATGGTTAATGGAGGTTGAGGAGTTAGGGTTGTGAGTTAATAGCGTTTAATGGGGGTTAGAAGAAGTGGGAACGGTGAAGAGAGTTGGGAAGGCAAGGAAGGTTTTTAATTTTCAAATTTTAAAACCCTCCCAGAACTTCCACGCTGCTAGCATGGACACCCACGTGGTCAGCGTGGAGCTCCAGAAAATTTAGCAATGCAGGGTGTAACCCACGCGGTCAGCGTGGGTTTCCACTCTACCAGCATGGGGTTACAGGGAATTTTGACAATGCAGAGGGTTTCCCACACTGTCAGCGTGGACACCCACGCAGTCAGCGTGGATTGGCAGGGAGAATTGGCAATGCATGACACTTACCACGCGACCAGCGTGGATACTCACGCGGTTAGCGTGGTATTCCAGGGAGATTTTGTTTTTGAGAAAGGTTTCCATGCCAGTAGCGTGGGCATCCACGCTACCAGCGTGGCCTGCAGAAAATATCAGCTTTTCAAATTCCCTTAAATGATGTTACCTTTGACTCACAACCAGCCATCCATGGGAATACACACTCATGCTTAAATGAAAAAGGAATAAACAAGCCAAACAAACATGATTGAAACTTAAATTACTTCAATTAATATGCATTAAAGAAACTACATGAATCTATCCTAAGGAAAAACACATAAACAAAGAAATACAGCAACAGTATGGCAATGCATGCATTACACTAACTTACTCTAAGAAAGAAAAGGAGGCACTAGAATAGAAAAGAGAACAATTGAGTTGCCTCTCAACAAGCGCTTGTTTAACGTCACGAGCCTGAAGTTTAATCCTCTAAGGATTAGGGGAGGCTCAAAGGGATTGCAACAACATCCCTTTCAACTGGACCACCATGGTATGGCTTCAGCCGCCAACCATTGACCTTGAAAGGTCTGTTGGTGTCAAGAGAAGATATCTCTACAGTTCCATAAGGAAAAACCCTTACCACGACAAATGGACCAGACCATCTAGACTTGAGTTTACCTGGAAACAACCGCAAGCGCGAGTTGTACAATAATACCTGTTGACCTGGGGTAAACTCCTTGGAGTGGATGTGCTTGTCATGCCATTTCTTGGTTTTCTCCTTATACAGTCTTGCATTTTCATATGCAGCAAGTGAAACAACCGCATCTACTTCGCTTTTTATTACGTATTTGTGTTTATTTGCTAAAAAATCTTTCCGCAAAACAGAAGGATAAAAGTTCCAACAAAACTTGGTTGATTTTAAAACGCATATAAAAATAAAGGGTCAAATGAAAAATTTCGTCGATTTAAGAACGAATTTAGAAATTATAACGGTTTACGCGTTATTTTAT
>PYAF01001305.1:384396-394941 GCA_007407185.1 Glycine tomentella | reverse complement strand
AGAGGGGGGTGAATTGGTTGAACCTTGGCCAATTAAAATTTTAAAATCAGAGTTACCACAGGATCTTTATCACTTTCAAAATTGTTTCAACACCAAGAATCAATATTCAATCAACTCCCTTTCCAAGAACAATAGAAAACAGAGTATAACTTTCTGTGCAATGAAATTGATTCACAAACAAAGCAATTTAGAGATTTAATCAATGAGAACAGAGAATAGTCACAGATTTTTATATTGGTTCACCTCAAACCCTTTGAGACTACATCCAGTTCTTCCACTCAACACTAGAGTAGAGTTCCACTATTGAAAAAGAAATCTTACAAGCAATTTTACAAGCCTCTCTTTATCAACCCTAGATAAAGTTCAGAAGTCAAAAACCCTTTTAGACCCTTAGAGACCAAAACCCACACTGAGAACACTACTCAGCTGTTCTTAGAGAAACACTATCTCTATACTTGCAAGAAACCTATTTACAATAGACTATTAAAAAAATTAAAAGAACAGTTTTACACTTTCAAAGACAAGGAAAGATATCACCTGATAATCCAAGAATGCATGCATATGAATGAATCAACTGATTGAATTACAGATTACCAACTCAATGCATTCCTTTCCTATGCCTTGCATGAACAATGATTCTTCACCTTCTTGATTCAATAACCCATATGAATTTTGTGAAGACTCAATGTGTTTAGAAATCAGAGAATGTCACCAATGAAAGCTCAGAACATTTGTGAATGCTTAGAACTCAAAAAAAATTCAAAAGGCACGAAGTTACAAACCTCAGTCAAGAGGTTCCTTTTATGACAGAATTTTTTAACTGAAAATAATCGATTAAACCCGCTCCAGTAATCGATTATTTTGCATAGGTAATCGATTAAAACAAGATAGTAATCAATTAAAATGTTCATTGTAATTCCAGAATTCTAAAAACGAACCATTTAATCGATTATTCCGATACGTAATCGATTAAGACAGAGAATTCTATTTCTGATAAAAACGCCTAAGTAATTGATTAATCCGTGATGTGATCGATTACAATGTTCATAAATTGTTTTCTTAAGGCAGGAAGAACAAAATAATCGATTCCATTAGTCTTGTAATCGATTACTTCAGTAAGACTTCATTTTTCCAAAAAACTTAGCTTATTAAAACCTTTCATGTGACTTTTCTTTAATTACTTCTTTTAATCTAACAATCCTAGATAAATGAATGATGCATGATATGCACAAATGGATTATCAGATCATATACTTCCTTTTACATTAATCAAATAGACTTCAAGCTTTCCATGGAACTTTTCCTTTGAGCATGTTGAAAGCACAAAATCTTGAAGCTTTGATCTTTATTCATTGATGCTTGGCTTCACTTGAATCAACAGCAACCCAACCAGGATAATGACTATTTTGATTATTGACTTCAAAACACTAAATGACTAATTAGATGTTGAACATTGTGCTTTTATTTTAATTTTATTGTAAACTTAATTTACTTTGTTAAAACATTTATGTTCAATGTATGAATTCCTTACTTTCATATTAAAATATGTGTTTATTTTATAATTATTTTATATAATATGAAAAATAAAAAAAATTCCTAAAACAAATTCAATTATTGTATGTGAACATAAATTATCGACAAAAATATCCGTCGGTAATTTTCGACAACTATTGCCGACGTAAAACCGTTCGTAATTTCCGACAAAAAAATTAGTCGGAAATTACCGACGGATTTTACATACGGAAATATACGTCGGTAATTTCTGACGGATATTTTCGTCGATAATTACCGACGGAATTGACCGTCGGAAATTACCGACAGACACAAAAATCCGTCGGTTAAATTTCCAACGACCGTTTTACCAACGGATTTGTCTGTCAGAAATTCGTGATTACCGACGGATTTCGGTCGTCGGAAATACTGATTTTTTTTGTAGTAAGTTCAAATATCAAATCTAGAGGATTTTCTTTCCCCGAAAGGACCATGCATGTTTTATCATTTTATTAGAAAAAAATCATTAATAGTTTATTTTTTTGTATTTAAAGGTAGGAATTGAACCCTAATACTATAGAATTTACAACAATTGGCTCACATCACTCAACTAAATGACTAAATTTCCTTGATATTCAAATTTAATTTTGATATGAGATTTTTTGGCTAACATATGACGTTATTTATAGACATCGCGGTGAGGTTTTTCACATGAGATCATTGTTAACTAATATTTATCATCCTAAATATTTACAAAATATTGAAATACATTTTACTTTTTGAGACAATTAAATTATTTTATTACCCTACATTTCGATCATGTTATGTTTTGAATTCGATTCACTCTTCCCAAACACACCACACGTTTCCACTGATTTCTCCCCACATGTTTGAGCTTTCTAATGATCAAATGTTCCAAACATATTAACGCGTCATAAAATATTTCACTATTTCTGAATTTAAAGTTATAAATATGAGTTTTGTTTTTGTTGTTTTTTCCTATTGAAATCGCAAAAAAAAATTATGATTTTTTAATTTTTTTAAATTCGACTTTAAAATCATAAATAATTTTATTTAAATTAATATTTTTAGATTTAGTTTTATTTAATATTTTTGTATATTGTTTTATTTAATATTTTTTGTATTATTTTATTTAATATACTTCTCTTTTTTATATTTTATTTAATATTCTCTATATTTTTTCTAATGTTAAGAATTTTTTTCTTAATTATAATACACTCTAATGAGTTTAACTTTAAAGTCGTACATATAGTCACAATTTTATTTTATTAGTATTTCATTCATAAAAATATATTAAATAAAACAATATAAGAAAATATAAAAAAATTTAAATAAAAATATACAAAAATATTGAATAAAAAAATATAGAAAATATTAAATAAAATTAAAATAAAAAATATTAATTTAAATAAAAATTACACGACTTTGTATATTATTTTTAATTTTATTTAATATTTTATATATTTTTGTATATTATTTTATTTAAAATTTTCATATTTTTGCATATTTTTTTAATATATTTTCTATAAATGAAGCATTAATAAAATAAAGTTGTAGTTATATGTACGACTTTAAAGTCGAACTCGTTAAAATATCCTACAATTAGAAAAAAATCCTTAACATTAAGATAAAATATAGAAAATATTAAATAAAATATAAAAAATATTAAATAATATACAAAAGCATAAAAAATTATTGAATGAAATAATATATAAAATATTAAATAAAACTAAAAATAAAAAGATTACTTTTAATAAAATTATTTATGACTTTAAAGTTATAAATAATTTACAACTTTAAAGATGAATTTAAAAAAAATTAAGAAATGGTAAATTCTTTTACTAACTTTAGTATATAAGAAAAAAAAAAGTAAACATTATAAAATAATTTATGACTTTGAACTTATTCATTTCTGAATATTTATTTAAAATTGATCTCCATTTGGTAATTTAAAAAAAATTTACTGCTAAACGATCCTTTCGTCTCTATCCTACGTGCAGCCAAATATCAAACAAAAACCAACACCTCCTCACCTTGTTGGTTCAAATCATCCATGCATATATATTAATTTTATCTTTAATTAACATTACACATATAGCTACGGATTGGTTAATAACATGATAAAAAAATAGAGAAATATAAGAAAGGTTAACCGAGTGTTGTTGTATTTAGATGTCAAAAATCACGAATCAATTTCTAAAAAATCTTGGGATATAGTAAAACAGTACTAATATATACACATCTCATAATTTAAAATATTATATCAACACTTCTCATTCTTTATAATTTTTTTTATCACATGATGTAATCCATCATAATTACATATTTTTTCTTCTTTTTTTTTTTTTCCTTTTTTCTTTCTTTCATTAGGTGTTAATTAATAACATTTGGAAGTCCAAGTATATTTTTCCAAAGTAAAAATACTTATATTATTTTTTGTTACAGGAGCTACTTGGAGATGGAGAAAATATTCAAGGTGTACGTATATCCAGACGGTGACATACCAATCTCTCACGATGGCCCGTGCAAGGACATATACTCCATTGAAGGGAGGTTCCTCCATGAGATGGAACATGGTGCTGGAAGGTTTAGGACCAACGACCCCAACGCCGCTCACGTTTTCTTCTTGCCATTCAGTGTAACTTGGATGGTCAAGTACCTTTATACTCCACTCCCATTCAACGTCACCCCTTTAAAGAAGTTTGTCTCTGACTATGTGAGAGTCGTTTCTACAAGGCACCCCTTCTGGAATATAACTCATGGTGCCGACCACTTCATGCTTGCCTGTCATGATTGGGTTAGTTCTAGTCCCTTTCTTGTTTATATTGGTACTTTTAGTTACACTACTACAAAAGCAACATTTAACGACGGGTAAACTACGACGGTTATCGAACAACTGTCTTAGTATCCAGTGCGGTGGCAATTTTGTAAATACCAGAAACCTTTCAAAGACGGTTGTTTCGAAACCGTCTTAGTAAGCTAGTAACGACGACGGTTATGGTGAAAGACCGATGTCTTCATAATATAATCAAAGACGGTGCAGGGAAACCGTCTTTGTCTTGGAAAAAAAAAACAAAAACAACCACATTTTGGGAGTACAGGAGTGTCGTGGTTTTGGGGTTTAAAGCTGTCGACTTTCCCCCAACACCTCATTTCCTCGTGCCCTAGCCTCACCCCCAACCTCACCGTCGTTCATAACTCCTCCCTCACTGTAGTTGCCGTCTCCGTCACTCCTTCCGGTGTCCATGGTGGCCTCCCTCAAACTCGTGTTTAACGCCGCCACTGGTACGATATTAGTGCATTACACATCCTTTTTTCCTTTTATAATGTGTTGGGACAAGGAAGACAGGTAGGTGTAATGTGTTTGGAGGGGGGCTTGGTGGGATTATTGTTGTCGGTGCTGAACAAAGGGATTGGTGTATGATAATATTTTACTTGTATTTTGTGCTTACCATACATTGGTTACTTTGTCTTTCATGATGCTCTGGAAACTAGCCTATTGTAAGCCTTTGTTAGTAACTTAGTATCAAAAGTTTAAAGATAAAAAAAATAAGACTCTTGTGTTTTGTGACAGTTCTTACAATAATCTTTCCTTTGTTTTGTCTTTGCATTAGTTTAGAGTTTAGACAATAACTTGCAATCTCCTCTAATAGTTTCAACATATTATATGGGTATTCTGTCTAGTATTACTGGGGAAGAATGTCTTCACTCTATTACTGGGGATGAAACTAAATTGCTCTCATTCATATTTCATTTTATGCAGTTCTGCTAACTGTTGTAGCTACAGCTGTCTCTGAAAAAAGAAAAAGGACGATCTAACTTATAGCACAGGCTCTCAAAAACTGGTATCCTAATCACACAAGCTGAATCTAAATTGTTTTTGACCATGTTTCAATATTTGTTTCTTCTACTAACTGAGAAACTGTGACACGCCAACACCCCATGTCTGACCAAAAAAAAAAAGTCTTCCATTTCTAGATAGATTGAATAATGGTTTTCAACTCCCCATCTTCATTTTCCATTCCTTTTTGCTTTGTCTTGTGCATAGTAACAGTAGCATAACCAACATTGATTTATGCTCTGACAATGTTGGTACTCCTAACTATTCATTTTTCCTTTATTTCATTGGTGAAGGTTACATTATTGATCATGTTGTAGATTCTAGAAAGCTGGTCACTGTTTTTAGTGCTCCAGATTGCCCACAATTTCAGGTTTGTTAATAGTTCTCCTGGCTGCACATTTGGTTTATACTCCAAATCTTTTCCTTATGTACCAGGGCATTTTAATTGGTTACATACTGAAACTCTACACAGATTTTGCTGATTTTGAAAATAAAATATTTGTTTTGGGCAGGGGAGGGGTGTGTGTGAAGGGATAGGAATCATTCATGTGTTGAGTGGGTAAACATATAAAATAACATACATTACTTGTCAATAGCCATTCTGCTTTTAAAAGCTGACTTTATTTGTATGAATCAGTATGATAAATATGTAAGTCATCTAGGATTCAAGTAATCATTGTGGTTGAGGCTTTACATATAAATTAATTGATTAGTTTATGATCCAATAAATTAGGAAACAAGCATGATCTTCGATCAGGACAAAAAAAAATGTAAACTAATTGAAATCACATAATTCCAGATCATAGTGTAATTTATCCATGTTAATGGTATAATTGAATCATGTGATTGCCCAGCACTGGCCATGTATTAAAGCACACGTGATGCATTTGTTAAATTTTGCTTCTTGTCCGAAATGTCAGAGTGAACAACTTGTTACCAACTGTGGTTGTTTAGGAACACTGGTCAATTTGCCACATTAAAAAAACAAATGCTAGAATGTCACGGGCTCCATAAAATTTGTCAAAATGTCACGCCACCTAATTCGTTGGCCACGTAAGCGAAGTTCATAGGCTGACGTGGCGTTCAATTATTGGAAGACGTATTTCACTACAAGAGTAACGAATTACGTATGACACGTGGCAAAAAATTCAATTATTGAAATTTTTGGATGATGAATCCTAAATCGTGATTTTAAGGTACTTAGAGGCGTTTTTTGGAAAAAAAAATATTTGACCAAGTTCCCTTCGCGAATTTTTCTAGGGCTTCTCCTCTCAATTTCGAGCGTCTGACTACCAATTTCGACTCAATTGGACGTTCCAGTCAAAAGTTATGATCATTCAAAGTTTTTTCGCGATTTTGATTTTTTGCCACGTGTCATACGTAATTCGCTACTCTGTGTAGCGAAATACATCTTCCAATAACTGAATGTCACATCAGCCTATGGACTTCGCTTATGTGGCCAGCAAATTAGGTAGCGTGGCGTTTTGGCAAATTTTATGGAAAACGTTGCATTCTAGCATTTTTTTTAAAAATGTGACAGTTTGGCCACTGTTCCTGGTTGTTTAAGCATGGAGGACCTTAGATATTTCTAATTAAGGAGAAATTATCGTGTATATGGACCGCAGCGTGCACCAAAAGCTTTGGAAAATAGGCAAGTGGTGGTCCTCTAGTAATTAAGGTATTGGCGTAATGCGTTCCCAGTGTTTCCAATAAAGATAAATAGTCTTTGGAAAAGCTTGTTAATGATAACCTAACAAACTTTGGAATACCAAGAATTTTGTACAAAAATAAAATGAACAACTCGTTTAATTTGAATTAGAACTATGATATTTTAATACTTTAAATTTTCAAACATCTTATTAATACTAGTTTACATATATATATATATATATATATATTTCTTTTCTTTTTATTAGGAATAGATAATATTTAAACATACTACTATTTTAATTTTTGAATATTTTATTAATATTTTTTTATTTATTTTTATCTTTCTATTATATCATAAATCTTATCTCTCACACTTGATGTATTCTATGTAGATAGCATTTTGGGTGTACAACAATATTTAATCATTTATTAAGTCTACTTTTTCTCCGTTTGATCTTCCTCTCACTAGGTGCCTGAGCCTGACAATTCGTTGGTTATTTTTGTTTGACAAACTTGTTTTACGTCCCCTGGTTTTCTGCAGGGTCCTTATGCATCACAGGGCAACCCCTTCCTCTACAACACCTCAATCCGTGTCTTGTGCAACGCCAACACTTCAGAGGGCTTCAACCCTCGAAAGGACGTGTCCTTACCAGAAATCAACCTCTACGGAGGTGAAGTGTCCCCCAAACTCCTCTCACCACCACCGGACAACGCCCCCCACCGCTACCTCGCCATCTTCTCCGGCGGTTTGCACGGTTCAATCCGCCCCGCCCTCCTCCGCCACTGGAAAAACCACGACGGCGACGACATCATTTGTGTCTACGAGTACCTCCCCAAAGACCTAGACTACTACTCCTTCATGCTCAACTCCAAGTTCTGTCTCTATCCAAGTGGGCATGAAGTGGCCAGCCCCAGAATCGTGGAGGCAATGACTACGCCGAATGTGTGCCCGTGATCCTGTCTGAGTACTATGTGTTGCCCCTCAGTGATGTGCTGCAATGGGAGCACTACTACAAAAATAGCTTTTAACATCGCCACATTAACATCGGTTTTCTATAAAATCGATGTTGACGAAAACGCGGTGACAATTTTGTAATTAAAAGGACATTGTCAACATCGGTTTTGTTAAAATCCTGGAAAACCGATGTTAAAAAAGTACCTTAACATCGGTTTTCTTAAGAAACCGATGTTAACAAGAACACGTTAACATCGGTTTTCCAGGTTCTTAAAAGAACCGATGTTAATGGCTTCATTTAACATCGGTTTTTCAGGTTTTTACGAAAATCGATGTTAACAACAGCTATGTAACATCGATTTTTAGATGAAAACTGATGTTGGTGTTTTTATAAAACCTTCCCCCAAATTAATTGAAACCCTTCTCGCGCCTTTCTCTCACTCTGGCCTTCACCTTCACTGCTCGTTCCCAGCCTCCGCCTCCACTGTCAGCCTCCATTGTCGGTGCTTCCATAGAAGTTGTCATTCTTAGCCATTATCGGTCACGGTGGTTCTCGCTTCAACAGATGTTCTCGGTTGCATTCCTTCTCTCGCGTCCCACAAGGTTAGTCCCAGACGGTGGTTCTGGTTGTGGCTCTCAGAGGAACATTGATGGTCATATATAGATGCACACTAGCTCGTAGTGCACACACGTATGGGTACACTTGAAATTTTGAATTGCATTGGGTACTTTCTTAGTTTCTATACTGTATTTGTTTTGCTCCAATAATGGTTCGAACTTGCACTGTATACCTGATTTGCACTGTCTAGGAATTGTATTGGTCATGGTATTTGGTATACTAAATGATGTATTCTGCATTATCTTCCTTTATACTTTCATTTTGATTCTTTCAAATGCAATAAGCCCTCATTTGTCTGCATTGCTTTCTGGTGTTATACACTAAATTTGGTACAAGAATATCGTTCAAAAACCAACACCTATTTAGAATATGTTGGTGATGAAACTTCAGGAGTCAGAATTGGTTTAAGATTTTTATTTGAATGGAAGAGCCTAAGCTCTTACGAAGGATACCTAAGCCTTAGATCCTTGGGCAAGGAATTTCTCTGTCTTAAAGCAACCCAAATAACCAACCTACCTCTCACACTATGTTAGGACCCAATGGCAAAATTGGAAGCATGGGATTTTGGTGAGGGGTTTCTAAGGTCTTGGATATAGTTTGGTTCATCCAAGGTTCTTATCAATTGGTATCAAGCATTGGGGATGTGGAGTGTAACGTGATGTTATGATCCAATTGTAAGGTATGGAGCTTGAGTTTCACATTAGAAGCATGAGGTTCTGTTGTGGGGTTTATAAGGCCTTGAGCTTTGCAACATACCATTACAACGACTAGTTTTTATGGTGTGATTCTCCTAATGTTGTTATCATCACTCTATCACTGTTAGACCTAATAAAGCAGAAATGTCATTTGCCCTGTGGTTGGGCCTATGCATGTGATGGTCTGACTTGCACAGTGAGGTGGATGCGTTTTGTTAATGTCAAATGTCTTTATCTTTATGTATTTTATAACACCTTAGACACTCATTATGAATGAAAAAAATAGAGATTATGTTAGAAAGTTAGAAACATTTTTAGAGACTATGTATATACAGCAATAATTTGGTACATTATGTACACTGGAATCTAAATATGATGTTTCTGGTTTCAAAATTTGGTACATTATGTACACTACAATCTGTATGGTATGTTTCTGTTTTTTGGTTTGAGAATTTATTTCATTGTTTCTGGTTTCCATTTGCTGGTCCAATATCATGGTGTGGTGGATATGAAATGTAAATAAGCTTCTGCCATCTGAAATTTGTGCAAAAGCTGCTAAAATTTATCCTGTCATGTGTAATTAGTTAATTTGATATTATTTTGTTATAAAATCTGCAACACAATGAGATTGTAAACAAAACTAATTCCCCATTAGGTTATAGCAAATTAGGTATACGTGATTTGATTGATGTTGTTCCTTTTTTATAGGATATTGGTTTCCTTTTTATGACCAACTCGTCAAGATGAATTTAACATTTTTAGCAGAAATCTGCTATGTAATGCGCTTCTCCTTAAAGTGAATAATTTGAAAACTGTTATGTAATGCTTCTCCTTAAAAGTGAATAATTTGAAAACTGAAGAAATCTGCTCATGGTCATTGCCTCATTCATGGGATAATGTCACAGCTAGTATTGGTTGTATGCCTATGGTTGGTTCAAGCTAACACTTTGTACACATTGAATATTGATATCAAGTCAATAATCATTAAGGAGATCTATAGTGTGCTCAAAGGTTGTGGGAATACTCACCATATAAATCTTGGAAACTTAATGACTTGGCAATAGCTAGCTTAAATTGTAATATTGGTTTATTTTCTGTTAGGCTAGAAGAATGCTATATATTAATTTTTGAATACATTATTAATGGATCATGTTTACATGAATCAGCAATTTCTTTTCCACTTAATCATAATTCAGCTCGAAATTTCTTTGATCCATTAATTTTACACAAAGCCACCTGCATTCACCACGCATCAAATATTCAAATTCAAACTA
>PYAF01001305.1:354547-374088 GCA_007407185.1 Glycine tomentella | reverse complement strand
AGATGATGATAGGTGATAGAAGGTAAGAGATAGATCCCCTAGGTCTGTTCAGAGGCATCATATTTATAGAAAAGTTTAATTACAGCAACAAAGCCCAGAAACAAACCCAAATCTGAAATATATAATTTAATTAAGGAAACAGCGATCTTGTGGCGCTACTGGCGTGGGTTCTCACGCTAATAGCGTGAACTAGTCGAGTAAAATAGTTTGGTTTCGTCTCCCTCACGCTGATAGCGTGAACTTCCACGCTAATAGCATGGACTCTCACGCTGATAGCGTGGATTCTCACGCTAATAGCATGGACTCTCACGCTGATAGCGTGGATTCTCACGCTAATAGCGTGGGACTGCAGAATTGGTTTTTTTCTTTATTTGGCCCTTGATTCTCCTCTTTTGACCCTGAAATGCATAAATGGTATTGAATTAGCTTTAAAATAATAAAATAGAAAATTTAATTAATTCTAATCTATTTAACTAAATTCTAATCTAAAACTATATTAAAAACAAGATGTGTTTGCAACACATCACTGCTTCTAAGCATTTCATTACTCGTTCCTTCTCGCTTGCAATATCTAAAGCACATCCGTCTACGTGCCTGATAAAATACTTCTGTAAATCCATTAACACATAAAACTAATTAATTCATCATGCCAAATGAGGAATTAATACTACATTGGTTAATTACATAAAGATAACATAAAAAAAAAATTGTGTAATGAAACATGGGCGTACGCATCTCACATGAAACATTTGAAGCTAGAGTATATAAAACGAGAAATTTGTGATATATATTAAATATTTAAGAAGTTTAGCATAAAAATAGTGTTAAAGATGTAACGTATGTTATTCATGTAATTACATATGCTTTGATATCAATCAGAGCTTTTAATGTACTATATTATTTCCTTTGTTTTTTCATATGAACAATTGGGTGGCCAAATTCTCTAGTTTCCAATAAAAAACTTTGTAAAAGCACCATGTTTACAATTTAATCTAAAGAGTTATATGCTAAAACCAAAGCAGAGGTGAAAAAGGTTTAATCATATATTTACATAAAAGATAACCAATTGATGGTTGAGGAGAAATTTCAGCTTCGAAACCTCGATTAATAGAATCTTCTGTTCCCTGTATTATTTCGAGACGTTTTGTATATGAACCTCTCCAAACAGGACTTATTGCTATTGATTCGATGATCCCCATAGGACGTGGCTAGCGAAAATTAATTATTGGAGACAAACAAACAGGTAAAACAGCAATAGACACAAATACTATTCTCAATCAACAGGGATAAAATGTAATATGTGTTTATGTAGCTATTGGTCAAAAGTAACTTCTGTGGCTTAATGTTTTGACTCTCAACACTACTAAAAAATAGACTTTTAACATCAATTATTATTTACTTTCAACATCAATTTTTAACCAATGATGAAACCACCAACGTTAAAAGTATTAATGTTAATATCGATTTTTAAGAATACTGATGTCATATAATAAGAAATAAACAAAAAAATGTAAAATATACAAAAAATCAACATTGATATTTAGAAAAACTAATGTAGTCGTATACTTGGCAACATCTATTTTCCTAAAAATCGACGTACAAAAGAAACTTTCCACATCGGTTCTGCAAAAAATCGATGTTAAATAGTACTTACAACATCGATTTTTCAAAAAAAAAAGAATTTGTATAGTCACTTTCTACATCGTTTATTACATAACCGATAACCGATGTAGAATGCCATTTTCTTTTAAAAAAATGGTCTATTATTCTCTTTATTTCCTTTCTTGTAATTTTAGAAGATACATTAAAAGCTTAAACAAAAATTTTAATGCACTTTTATTTTTTATATTGTCTATAAAATCCGGTCATATTATACATCCTGTAATGTTAAAATATTTTATTAACTATACAATCCAGTCATATTCATGGAAAGGATCTAGAAACCGTTATACAGGACCCAAAGTCCAAGGCTTATGCACTCCTTGAGGTGTGGGATCTCTGCAAGTTGTAACTGCAGAGGGGGTTAATTAGCCACGTTGGTAGGTAAGCCATATAAGGCCACATTAGCAAGTCAATCTTTCAATTAGGTGATCCACAACCCCTCAACATCAAAGCTTGAAAAGGTGTAGGTGTTATTGTACTTAGCTCTTGATCGGGCAGTCCATAACCCTAGTTCTTACTTAGGCAAGTTTTTTCATAAATAAGACCTCACGCTGCTCTTATCACAAGAACATACTTCCAAGCTAAAACATTTCAAATGGTCTTAAGATTAATTGGACGATAATAACACGCATGCCACTACTTCCACAGTTCATTTGCACTACAGCATGACAACTACCACTTGCATTATTAGCAGTCAAATGTTAATGCTTTCTAGAAATAAATTTTTAATTGGGGTTTTAAGTTTTGATTTTCTGCAGATTGATCAACTGATAGCTTTTTCTTCTATACTAACCCTAGCCAAAAAAGGTTTATGTAGAAAAGCATTAGCATTTGAATTCAAAATAAGGTAACTTCTAGTCATGATCCAATATGAAAGAACCAATGATAGAAATATCATGAGCCATTAGAGGGTTGAGGGCAACAACCCCATATCATGCATTAGCAAACCTACAAGAAAAGTGAAATCACATGGTTGCCAATTTTGTATTGAGATGGTCAAAGACATCTAAGGTGCTTGGGGTTTTCCCATAAGTCACCCTTGTCTCCTCAACCATCTGCAACTCTAAAGATATTGATTAAATTATTAGAGATAAGAATGCTAGCTCACCATGACATAAGTCATGATAGGAAATGTTACTAGTAGATATAGTTGAGGTAATGCCAGAAAAGTTACAAAACCAAGTTGTTGTCAACAAGGCTACAAACCATAAATTGAGCCCATGTTATGATATTATGTAATAATTCATGCATTGCACTAGCATATACCAAATGGTATTTTGAAATCACAGATCTTCAGTTTTACATGAGTGAAGAATAATGGGACCAAAACCCACCATTTGAATGTATATGTGGCAGAAGAAATTATTCGCAAGGTTTATTACCTCTGGGGTGTCTGTCCAATGTGAGATACCTTTTAAGAGTAGAGGCGTGTGTGCAGGATACAACCAAGCATATTATTGAGATGAATGATGAAGTACATGCCGGATTGGATCCATTGAAGATTAAAATTTCACAAGGCTATCTTCCATGAATATCAACTAGCCAATAGTGTAAAAGAAAGTTGTTCTGCTGCGAGTGTATCTTTTTGCTTCCAAAAATGGAAATGTTCCCTTTGAGATTAATTTTAGTCAAAAAATAATTAGAACAAAGATAAGAGGAATCTAATTCTACAAAAAAGAAAAGTGGAGAAATACAACAATGCAGAGAGGGAGGGAAGAAATGCAACACTACCCAAAATCAAATCAATGTATATAATTCCAAACTGCCTATTATAGGACACAAATCACTAACCAAATAGCAGAGAGATCATCACTAGCAAAGCATATTGTCATCAGTAAGAAAAATTCAGCAATGGTGACAAGAAAGAACTCAAAGATTGGAAAAAAAGAAGCAACGTCACATGAAAAAGAGATATAGATAGCACGGAATGAAACTCAACCATCCTTGAATCATTTTTTAAGAAATTTACATAATATTGGTACATGAACACTAATTCGTATGCAACATAGTTAGAACAGAAAAGAAAAGAAGTCTAGATAGTATGTTAGGCTATGACTAATATTACAAAAAGATAGAAAGATAAAGGATAACATTTGCTTGCTTATTTCATTGACTGATCAGTATATATAGAAGAAAATACAAGCAGTGGAGTGGCTGTGGCCAATCAGATTTTAGCTGCTAAATGAAATAATAGAATTTGTGGCTGGTTGTTATAACAAAATTCCTAGGTGTGGATACTAGGAATATATTCTGTCTGATTTGTCCTTTCTTGAGTCAGCATTACACGTAGTCTTGTAGGTGTACTGGCCTCCTGGTGATCCTCTTTGTTCTGCTGGATTGCCCTGTATTAGCAGTATTGCTATCAACACCCCCTTCAGGAAAAATAACCTTGCCCTCAAGGTTATAAGAAGCGCGCAAATCATCCCAAGGCTCCCAACTAGTGTCCTCTGGTGCCAAGCCCGACCATTGGACCAAGACTAATTTAGTCGGTGGTGAAGTGGAGGCATCATCTTCCCAATCGAGGATAGTAAGGGGTTCGATGATTGGGTGATTGTCCTGATTTGTGGAAGGAAGTGAGGCTGGAGTTGCCGGAAGAGGTCCTTGATGAAGCTTCAACAATGAGACGTGAAAAACTGGGTGAATTTTGGATGAAAGTGGGAGTTTAAGGCGATATGCAATGGGTCCAATACGCTCATTGATAAGGATTAGTCCGTAGTAGCGTTTAGACAGTTTAGTGTAGGTAGGCCTAAGTGATGTTTGGCGGTGGGGGCGAAGTTGAATGTAGGCCCAATCACCAACGGTGAAATTGACGTCACGACGGTGGGCGTCTGCGGTAGTCTTCATGGTGGCTTGTGTTTTCAGAAGTCTGCAGTGTAAGACCGAATGTATTGCAACTCGTGTGGAGAGTAAAGTATCTGCAGCTTCCACTGGAGAGGAACCTTGGATATAATGGGGAATGGATGGTGGTGGTTTACCGTAAGTGACCTTAAAAGGGGAGAAGCCTGTACTAGAGTGAATTGAAGTGTTGTATGACCATTCGGCGAGGGAGAGATATTTGAACCAGTGATTGGGTTTGTCGCGAACGAACGATCTCAGGTATTGCTCAAGAACGCGATTCAGGACTTCTGTTTGGCCGTCGGTTTGAGGGTGGTAAGAGGTATTGAAGCGGAGTTTCGTACCACTTAATTTGAATAATTCGCGCCAAAAGGTACTGATGAATATTGGGTCTCTGTCCAACACTAAGCTGCGTGGGAATCCATGGAGTTTGCAAATGATGTTTAGAAAGAGAATGGCCACTTTGTAGGCTGTGTATTGGGGAGGGAGAGCCCCAAAATGGGCACCCTTGGAAAAACGGTCGACGACCACCAAGATAGAATTGAACCCATTAGAAGAAAGGAGGCCCGTAATGAAGTCGAGGGACAAGTCTTCCCATATTGATGAAGAGGTGGGCAATGGTTGAAGCAGTCTGACAGGTTTCTTAGTTTCGTATTTCATCTGTTGGCAGATAGGGCACTGCATGACATACCGACGAACATCGGCGCGCATTTGAGACCAGACAAAATTGTTCTGAAGGCGGTGGAGGGTTTTGGCGATGCCCATGTGTCCTCCGAGAGGTGTTTGGTGAAATTCATCTAACAGCAAGGAAAAAAATGGGTGATTGGTTGGAAGGCAAATCTTGCCATGAAGAAGAAGGAGTCTGTTGTGGGTCGTGAAGTCACGGTGATCATCTGGGTTCTGCTGGACTTGCTGCAATAGCTCGGTGCATTCTGGGTTTTCACTGAGAAATTGCCACAGTTTCTCTAGAAACTCAAAATTCGGGAGAGATAATGTAAGGAACTGAATGCAATTTGGGATTGGGATCCTGGATAAAGCATCGGCGACAATGTTGGTTGAACCTGTCTTGTATTGAATTGTGTAGTCGTAGCCGAGTAGTTTAGATAAGTATATTTGTTGTTCCGGGGTTTGTATAACTTGGGACATGAGTTCTTTGAGGCTCCGATGATCAGTGAGGATGATGAAGGGATGTCCTAATAAATAGTGACGCCATTTACGTACGGCGGCGGTAATGGCGTGAAGCTCGTGGACATAAGTGGAAGCTCGCTGGAGGTGCGGACAAAAAACTTTGCTGAAATACGCAATTGGGTGGGAGTTCTGGATGAGAACGACACCCATAGCTATACCTGAGGCGTCGGATTCAACAATGAAAGGAATATTGAAATCTGGTGGGGTGAGTACGGGAGCTTCGGTCATGAGGGTCTTCAACTGTTCAAAGGCCTGTTGATATTCTGGTGTCCAATGAAAGTGGTCTTTGCGGAGTAAGGCCGTTAATGGGGTGGCTATGACGGCATAGTGCTAGATGAATTTGCGGTAAAACCCGATTAAGCCGAGAAAGCCTCTCAATTCAGAAGGAGATGATGGTGTAGGCCAATCTAGCATTGCCTGGATTTTAGCTGGGTCAGGAGCAACTCCGCGGGCGGACACAATGTGGCCAAGGTAATGTAATTGATTTCTGGCGAAGAGACATTTCGACCGACGCAGGTAAAATTTGCCCTGGGATAGAGATGAAAATACTGCCTCCAGATGACCAATGTGTGAGTCCAATGAAGAGCTATAGACGAGAATGTCGTCGAAGAATACCGCTACAAACTTGAGGGGGAAACGGTTTCAACAGTTTGTTCATGGTTGCCTGAAACGTGGAGGGAGCGTTGCACAGGCTGAACGACATCACCTTGAATTCGTAATGACCCTGATGGGTGCGAAAAGCCATTTTTGGAATGTCCGTGTCTGCCATACGAATTTGATGGAAACCCTGGCGTAAATCGAGTTTAGAGAACCATGAAGCTTGGCCCAGTTCGTCGAGCAATTCATCAATGGTGGGCATGGGAAAACGGTCCTTCACCGTGATTGCATCAAGTGCTCTATAGTCAACACAACACCTCCAACTGCCATCTTTCTTTTTTACTAGAAGGACCGGGGAGGAGAAAGGGCTTTGGCTGGTTTGGATGAGGCCAGTCTCGAGCATGTTGGCTATTTGTTGTTCGAGCTCGAATTTTTGACAATAAGGGTATCGATATGGTTTAACGTTTACAGGCTTTGAGTTGGGTAATAGGTGAATGTGGTGTGTGATGGAACAGTGAGGGGGAAGGGTAGTGGGTTCCTGGAAAAGGTGTGTATATTGGTCGAGAATGGCCGTTATAGCTTGTGGTAGGGGATGGGTATGGTGATGGGAGGGGTGGTCAGTGTTTGGAATTGGTGACAAGTGAAACAGGGCAGCGATGCTTTGGGTTTGGGCAAATCGCTTAACTTGTTGGGCTGATGCAGGTGCAAGAAGTAGAGGGACATCGGCGTGAAGGGTAATGGGCTGGCCCAAGTAAGAAAATTGCATAGTGAGGATGGTGTAGTCTGTGGTGACTGGGCCTAACATTTTAAGCCATTGTACCCCTAAGACAATGTCGTCGCCACTAAGGGGAAGGTTGAATAAGTCTAGGGTAAAATGGTGACCTTGAATAGAAATAGGGACCGAAGGGGAAGTGGTGTCGCAATCAAGGGTACTGTCGTTGCCCACCAATACCTGGAGCACGATAGTCGGAGTGGATCGAAGGTTGAGGAAGTTGGCGATGCGGGTCTATACGAAGTTGTGAGTACTGTCGCTATCCACTAAAATCACGACACGTAGTGGTGTATAGTACCATAGATGCGAAAGGTCTCCGGAGCCGCGGTGCCGGCCAACGCATTGAGGCTAATTTGGGGGGTGGTAGTGGGGTTTTGGTTCGGAGAATTTGGTTCCTGAATCTCAAGTGGATCCTGGGACGAATGGTCCATTTCCTCATCGTCTGCGATGAGAAGGTGAAGGCGCGGTTTGCAACGGTGGCCACGAGCCCACTGCTCATCGCAATGGTAACACAAGTTGCGGTCACGACGAATGGCCATTTCCTCAGCAGAGAGGCGTTTCACGGGAAGCCTAGGGCTTAGGGAAGCTGGAGGACCTGTCGGTGGTCCTGGCTGCGGTGGCGATGGTGGTGTTGGGGAAAACTGGAGAGGAACGCGAAAATTGGGACGGCGATCGGCAATTTTGTCTTCCTGTAATTTGGCCAAGGCAATAGCTTGAGGAAGGGATGGGGTTGTAATGCTTGAACCTCGCGGCGAAGCTCGGGGGTTAAACCTAAGATAAAGCAGTTGAGAAGGAACAGTGGTGCGAGACCGACAGTTCGATTCGCCAGTCGTTCGAATTCGGTGAGGTGCTCGTTAACCGTACCATGTTGCTGGAGTTTGAACAATGCACCATGTGGGTCATCGTAGAAGGATGGGGCAAAATGGTATTCTAAGGCTTGGAGCATTGCAGGCCATGAAGAAAAGAAACCGTTACAGGACATCCACTGGTACCATGATAATGCAGGACCTTCCATGTAGAAGGAAGCAACCGTGAGCTTCTCCTGGTCAGGTATGTTTTGATAATCAAAGAACTGAGAAATTTTGAAAATCCAACCCATTGGGTCATGACCGTCAAAACGGGGAACATCTAATTTCATATGTGGTCTGTACGGGGGAGGTGGAGGTGGGTGTGATGATGCAGGGTGAGGTTGTGGGGATGCAGGGTTAGATGTGAGGGTAGTAAGGTGTTCTAGGATAGAGTCTATTTTGTTGTTCATGGTGGTTTGGGCTTGGGATAAAAACGCATGGTTCTGTGTTAGGGTGGTTTGGTTTTGAGTCAGGGTGGCCACGACTTCCTCGAGGCGGTCTATGGTTGCTTGTCTGGTGTTGTGTTCCGGCATGGTTGAGGTAGGCAGGTCGGACCAATTGTTAGGCTATGACTAATATTACGAAAAGATAGAAAGATAAAGGATAACATTTGCTTGCTTATTTCATTGATTGATCAGTATTAATAGAAGAAAATACAAGCAGTGGAGTAGCTATGGCCAATCAGATTTCAGCTGCTAAATGAAATAACAGAATTTGTGGCTGGTTGTTATAACAGAATTCCTAGGTGTGGATACTAGGAATATATTCTGTCTGATTTGTCCTTTCTTGAGTCAGCATTACACGTATTCCTGTAGGTGTACTGGCCTCCTGATGGTCCTCTTTGTTCTGCTAGATTGCCCTGTATTAGCAGTATTGCTATCATAGTACCCATCCAGTTAAATTTTTAACCAAAAACATAAGTCGTTTACAATCCTGATCAGCAATTAGCATTATGCATGAAAAAAAAAACAGCTAACTATATATACAAAATAACTCCATATTACAATCTTAGTCAAGTGTATTTGTAATTGTGTCATGTAAAGCTCAATTTATGTCTACACTTTACATGTTAGTGTATCAATTACTGGTCAACTTTTGCTTGTGCACAGTAAGTAATAAACCAAGAGAAATTAATGAGAAAATAACAAAAAAGAAACTCAAGGCATGGTCAATGAAGGCATGGTTGTAGTCCTTCACCAGAATAAAAACATAGTACTAAATTATAATTGGAAGTAAAACCAACATTGCAAAATACTTTGAGGGAACAAAAATATATTTGCCCTTTAATGATTGTACATACATCACTATGCAAGCTGATGAACATATAAGTTTTAGAAGCTTTTAGTTTGTATTTTCATTGACATGTTTTCATTAATAATTAAAAAAAAATGTCACCTTGTTTTCACTTCGTTTCCTATTTTCAAGAATATGCAAAGGAGAAACAAAGTGAAAATAAGAAGACATTTTTGTAATTATTTTGTAAAATATATTACATAAAAATGAGGCCAAAAACAAACCAAATGCACCATTTGAGGAGCCAAAAAATACAAAACTATACTCAAGTAGGCTCTTTTTCATTATTAGACCCACGGACTGTCTTGGTCCTCACATTTTGTTTTTTCTTAAGGTGTTAGAGGCAACAAGGTTATAAACCCAGCAGTACCAATACTCAAAGCCCAGAGAAATACTAGAGTTATTGTAAAATAATAAATTTTATTAGAGGGGAAAGAAGAGAAAATGATAGGGAAGAGCAATAGCAATGCAGGATTAACTAGCACCATAAAAGATAAGCTTATAGATTAACTTAAAATAAATATTTGGACTTAGTTTTGATTTTGGGGATTATTGTATTCATCAATAATCTTTACTAAAAGCTGTTAGGATGTTATGATATCAATCTAATACTATTTAAGAAACTTCTGCAATATTTATTCTGTCATCCTAAATTAATAAGTAGAACCAATATTTTATTTTATTTTGTACATAGCATCATTGTTGAGCTTGTTTTGGTTCATAAATAACGATAAGTATATATAATTGCCAATACTTACATGATACAGTGGAGAATCAACCATATTGAAAAGTATTATTGTCATCTTAGGAGTCGAAAAATTACATGTCCACATGCTCATTTGCTGTAAACCAAAAAAAAAAAAAACCATTTTCAATTAGATCAGGCATATTCAATTGAAACAGACATACAAGAATAGGAAAATTTTTCCAACTCGTACATTTATTCTTTTAAACATGGAAAACATCGATTCATGGTAATTGTGGTCAAGAAACCAAAAGCTAGGATCCTTGTCTTCTTCTTCAAAGGGCATTGTCCATTAGATAACCAAGTAGTGAGAGACAGACAATTCACACACACTAATAGTTGTTGGTGACGTGGTATTATAAGCTTTTCGAGCACACCAAGCTAGGATCCTTGTGGTGTGGTATTATTCGTAAAAGCTTTTCGAGCGTCTCGAAATAATACCGGGAGCAGGAGATTCAATTAATCGAGATTCTGAAGCTGAAATTTCTCCTTGACCATCAATTGGTTTAGCCAGGGCATTTATAACACGACCCAAATAAGCCTCACTTACAGGTATATGAGCAATTCTTCCTGTTGCTTTTACTGAACTTCCCTCTAGTATCATCAAACCATCACCCATTAATACAACACCAACATTTTTTTATCACCAAGTGAAACAAATGTTCGACTAATAGATCTAGAAAGATAAATAGTTAACTGTAATTTTAGAGAAAGAAACAAAAAGTGAAAAGGGAATAAATAAAACAAGCCTTAAGTATTGGAGAAAGAAAGAGATAGAGAGAGATCATATCTGTACCGGCATAGCTATTGGTGATGTGGATAGTGCCTTTGAAGGAGGAGCTAAGCAAGACACTAACGACGCACTTGGAGTGTCTTTGGCAACTCTGTTGTAGTTGTCAACGATGCTGAGAAGCACGAGAGGGTGAACCACCACCTTCTCGATTGGTCGAGATAAAATTTGTTGTGTCTTTATCACATCCATTGATTGCAATTCCTTCCGAAAGTCTAATTTCACTCTTACATACCTAGTTACCCATTGTTCTCAGTAAATGCGTCTTTGAAAAAATGTTCATTCCCCGTATATATAATATGCACCACTTTAACATCGATTTTTTAAAAAATCGATGTTAACATTCTTACGTTATCGATTTTTAAAAAATTGATGTTAACATCACCACGTTTATAGAATCATTTCCCGATCGCATACTTAACTCATTCATATGCCTATTTTCGATTTTTAAAAAACTGATGTTAACATCACCACATTCATAGAACCATTCCCCGATCACATACTTAACTCATTCATATGCCTATTTTTGTTGACATAATGTAAATTATTAATCAATTTAATAAAATCAATTAGGTAATGAAATATAATTAAAATATACTTTCATAATCCACAATTGTATAACAATGATGTTCAGACATTGACCACCATGTGCTATTTCCCCAAGATATTCATGTTTTATGTTAAAGGAAATATTATCATTGTACACCCCAAACATAGTTGCATTCCACGACACTTGCATAGGCTTGAGGAAAAGTTGCAAGATCATCAAAGTCATTTGGTTTATGGGATCATCAAGTTCCGACCTATAAACATGTTTCTTTGGTTTCTTTGGTACCTATTTATCCTACACAATTAATAAACATATGTTAATGATAGTCAAAAATTTATTTTGGTCAAATCCTTTTTAATAATAATAAACACAACAAAAGAGAAGTAACTTTTTTGAAAAAGGCTTTTACATGATGTTTCGGCCAAACAATGAAGGTGTTTAGGGTCTGTCCACTAATTGAACCTCTTTTAGTGGGTATAGGGACGCGAGCATCAACATCTTGAACTTCTTTAATACTTACCTTCACAATATCATTGGCTAGTTGCACGTGGTGTACGGTTGACGACACTTCATAAACTCTCCAAAAGGGCAACCAGGCTAGGAGGAATGTCATCAACATACAACTCACGCCTATGTGAGATATCAGTGTAAGGGTCCTGCCTCGAGGGATCAACACAACTTCCTTTTGTGCTCACTCAGACATCAGAAGGAGCTACATCTGGCTAAATGACAACATTAGTTGTTTTGTCACTTTTTCGGTGATCGATTGTTCCAACTCGTCTCTAATACTATGTGTCAACTCCTCTTTAAGATGTTGGTTTAGTCGATCTTGCTCTTCTGGGCTTATTGATGTAGATGTGTGGGAGCTTTGTGATCATTGTCCAAAGTATTGTCTAATGGTGATACCGATTCCAGTAGCATGGACACAACCATGATGCTCTATTCATCCAATGGTAGTAGTCAGTATATCTTGATGTTCATGGGTAACAAAGTTATGCTGTGTGGACTGCTCTTTCAAGGAATCCTGCAACCAACAAAAGAGATTATGTTTACAGACTATTGTTGTTATTATATATAGTTATATTAAAACTCAAAATTAACTTACAATCCTATCAGCAATTTGACGTGCTGCCTCAAATGTCATTTGACTTGATTTTTTTGTACGAGCCAACTTCCACTTCAGGTGTCATCTAATGGGAGATGAAGGATCAACAATTGTTTCACTACTCCCTGATTGAGCTGCTAGCTCCAATTGTTTCTTTCGTTTTTCCTCCATTAACTTCTTCAAGAAAGTCATAACCCCCATGAGACAATACGTGAGGGCAATGTTGAGTTTTTGGATGATTTGCACCTTTTTTCTAATATCTTGTGAGAATTAGACAATTTGTCAACAAAATGCTTAAATAAATTATAAATGTCAATTTCAAAAACAACAACCACAACTAACCTCCGTGAAAGATTTTTATGACTTTGACAAAATTGGTTCTATTTGTCTTTGCTAATACCCAATGTTATTAATTAGTCCTATTTAAAAATATATTACTTCTAATTATTTTAAACTAATTAAATATTTTTTTAAAAAGAATGATTGAGTATTTCATGTTGAATATTTAAAATAATTTTTTAAATTACAATGAGTTAGGAGAATCCCATGGGCTCTAACTTATGAAAAAAACAAATATAACTATTCATAGCTATCTTCAATTCATCTGACAATTTATAATAGTAGAATTTATCACACAATTATGTATTTTTTTTTAAAAATAGAATTATGTATTTTAACATATAAATCTATCAAATCAACATTATTTTTGAAAATGCATGCCTTTGTCATTTTTTCTTTCCTTGACCGCCTTTTATTTTTTGACTTTGTTTGAATTAAAAATGGATGCAATAATTCTCATTATTACTTATAAGAGTGATTGTGAAATTATGTTTCATAAGAAGATATTATAAAAATTATTTTTTTACTTATAAATATCGTAATTATTTTAAAATTATTTTGTTTGTAAATAATTATGCATAAACTATTGTGTGAAATTAGGTTTTTTTTATTACTTGCATATGTTAGTGAACAATTGGTTTACTAATAATATTAATATTAAGTATAATACGTATGCAGTAAAAAAATTATAATACACGTATAATTATTATAATTTATTGCTAATAATTTTCATTATTATAATTATAATTAAAAAATATAATTGGAATTTATTATAATTACATTATAATTATTATATATAACTTTTATATTTTTAATATCAAATGAATTTTCTTTTAAAAAATTCAAATAAATTTATTTCTTAGAGTTCTTAATGATATCACGTGTAAACATTCCTTTTGAAAATTATTTTCATATTTATAATATAGATTAAAAATATGAACATGAATAGTAACATAAATTTAAAATGTATATGTATATATAACTTTGATTTGGATTGTATTTCAAAATCATTCAAAATTCGATCAAATTCAATAAATTTTTTTGATTTTTTTTTTAATTTTGATCTATTCAATTTTTGGTATATTTGATTTTTTTATCAATTTTTTCGATTTTAATTAAATTGAACCGGTTCATAAATACCCCTATTCTATTTCCCAAACACTTATTCTGTATAATTCTTTGATGGTAAAGAATTAAAGAAATAAGCCGTGACACTCATTATTTACCAATGCCATTTTACAAAATGTAAGCAATCTTGCTGTTATTCAGAATATTACTGGACATTCTTTATTCCCTCATCATTGGGTTTGTGAACACAATCGTGACCACATTTCAACGTAGAAACCTTAACAATAAGTAAAAAACAAACAGTTACGACATAATTTGATAAGACATCCCTTTCGTTAATAATCTGAATATTCCTCATTTTCTAGCAACCTCCTAACTTAGCAAGTGTGGCAGTCACTATCAGTATCAGGTAAGGCAAATTTACAATATTTTCTTTTCCCAATTCTCAGAAAACTAGTATAAATGAAATATTTATGGTGATGTACTGAAGTGGAGGACTCGTTTTCACATATATGTTGGACCACAACAATTAGTGATGCAGGACTATTCTTTGCAGTGGTGAATCCACGTTATACTAAAGGATAACACTAGTTTCTCTGAATTTTTTTTAAGCAACTATGAGCATTAAGAATGATTACATGAGTTATTTAAATTTAAGTAAGTTTGATAAATTTTTTATTGGACCAGGTAACTTGGCAGGACATTATTTAATTAGATCATAAACCGCTACTTAATTAACTGATTTTGTACCAATAAAAAAAATAATTTTTTATAATAATTTAATGTAGCTCAAGTTAAAAATTCTACCAAATTAATATTGGAGTAAATTTTAATTTTATATAAAGTTATTGTAGGGCCTTTAAAAGTTTAACATAAACAATCAATTTAACTAATTATCCATCATAGACACGTCGAAATCAAGAATAATTAGTGTATTATTTGGGATCCACAAATTAGCATGACATTAAAATATACATGTCAACATTTCTCGTCAGTCATACTATAGAAGCACAAACACAACTTACTTAGTAGTCGGACTATTCGGCCACTAAACTGACAATATATATATATATATATATATATATATATATATATTTTAAATTTTAATGATAATGTTATTATTCCTTTATCTACTATAACAATGAATTATCTATAAGCAATGAGTTATCTATAAGGGTTGCTACGCTATTGTAACAACTCCTACAAACAAAGATCCAAAGCTCTCATCCAATGTTATAAATATCAGTTTCTATCTTCCCTTTTGATTCATTCTCAATTCACTCACGTACTTAACGTTAGAGTCTTTTGTTTTCAGGTCTCCCCTTCACGTTTTCCTAGTAAAGGGTACTTGTAGTTCGACATGCAAGATCATGAGGTTCATCTTAGCTATGTCGACCCTGACGTCAGTCAATTCTAGATTCCGATAAGTACAATTAGTAAGGGGGGCAAAATTTTACTAAATACTATGAAACAAATTATTGTTTTTATTATTAATAATTGTTTTAAATTATAAAAAAACATTTCATATACTTTTTATAATAAATCTAACAATTAATCAAAATCATTTACTTCTTTCTTCTTGAAAGATTATTCATCACGCTTACAAGCTTGTAGTGAATTTTTTTATGTTTACAATATGAGAATATGCTAAAATATATCAAAATTATTGATTTATTCATTCTTTAAGAATGTAGTGAGGCTACATTGTCCGGTAATTACATTATAATTTTTTCAAAGCAATAAAAAATAATTTACTATAGCTACATTAGATCTTAATATAAGAAAAAGAATACAATTTAAAACAAGAAGACTCACTACAAACACTAACTAAAAAAAAGGCAACAAGTAGCTTAACTTGCTTTGTTTTTTTGCCTCTTAATGTCTTTTAAGATAAAAAAAAATTCAATTTTAAATATTCAAAACTAAAATAAAAGGAAAACAATATTATAATAACACTACTCAATTAACTTCCTATTTACATCTAAATATTTTTAATAAATGAAACTTATTACCAATGGCAAATATACATGGAGGGTAATGGGGGACAAATGTCCCCACAAGTAAATTTTTTACTTGAATATATTGAATAAATATTCCTCCCCCTAATAAAAAAATAGATCTTATTCCTAAAATATATTTTTTAAATAAGATGAGTGTAACTAATTATAAAAGATAAACAAAGAATAAATTATACTAATTTTACCTATTTTATTCTTTTAAATTTTACTATTTTTAATTTTTTAGTATCATTTTACTAAATCTTATATAATTTTTTTTATAGAAAATATTATATTATATTTTCTCCTTGAAAAAAAGTTCTAGATGTGCCACTCACTGATACTATTCTTTTTTTTTTTAAAAAAAAAAAAAGACAAAAACACAAACTGTAAAAGTTTAAAAGGGGTGCAGTACAGGAGAGGGGGACAGCACAGCAACAAAGAAATTTAGTAGGGAAAATAGATTATATAATTCTGTTGGTATATATACGAACAACATCTTGTGACTTGGGCGCGAGAGTGCCCCTATTAGAGTATATGTGGTTCAGTCCCTGATGGTAGATACTCTAATACTATAAAAATAAAAAGGGGCTATAAGAAAATAAGATAAAATATAGAATCTTGTTGGATTTTGAAAAACGATTATTCCTAATAATATTAGATTAGATGAGAATGAAATTTTTGGATATTTTAAGAAAAATTTGTTTAGTTAATTTTTTATATTTCCAAGAATATTTAAAATATATTTTTGGATCTCATTATTTTTCAAAAAGTATATGTTATATTATTAAAATATCTTTTTTATTAAAAAAATTATTATACTATTATTTTATATTAACAACCAATTATATTATGAATTGATCTTACATTATACCAACATTGTGCATCATTCAAACATACATATATATGAAATTAAATTCAAAATAAAAACACAATTAAAGATGCTTTGTATAGTATATTGTATAATTTTCAGGCAAGTATAATAAAACAGGAATAAAATCTGATATATATACAATAGCGAGAATAATAGATATTATAGGTAAGTAAAGAATTAATGGAGTAGTGAAGTGGCGCGAAAAAATATTCGTGTCCGCATATTTAGTGGCGGGGTTCGGGGCAGCGTTCTCGAAAATGTTTTTTGTTAAGAAAATTTAAATTAACCTTTTATGTATAAGGTTATGAACCCGCTCAAAATACAGTTTATTTGTAACAAGATGTAGATAATAGTTTAATCAATAAAATATTTATACTTATTATTTTAAAATGTTATTTGATTTTAGTGAGACGCTAATACTAACATGTTGGATATTATAAAGATTTACTTTACCAGCAACACCACTACTTTTCAAAATCACATCCAAATAATAAATAAAAGTAGCAGCACTAGTATTTAAATTTAAAAATTCAGCAGAAAAAATATTTAACTTTAAAATAATAAATATTTAAATCTTTTATCAAAAGTGTAATACTATTACAATTTGATTCATCAAGATAAAAAATATAAGTTTAATTTTTAATGTAAAAAAAGTGATAAATTAAGATTAATTTAATATTAAGTTATAAAATTTAAAGTTAATTTATTATTAAATTATTGTATTTTGTTATAAGATTAACAAAATAAAATTGATTTTTTTATTACAATTCACTAGCGTTTCATGCTAGAATTACAAATTTGATTATTTAAGTAATGTACACCATGTTAAAAGTATTAAATACAAATATTTGACTACTATCATACGGGTTCAGCAGTATTAATTTTAAAAGTATTTAAGTACATGTTATATAGTATTGATTTTTAAAAGTATTAAATACAACATAAAATTGTCTCTTCTCATTTTCTCTCTCCTTCCTCGAAGCTCAATTCCAGCTTGGAGGGTCCATGGTCCACTTTTTGGATCTCACCGTCACCGCCACAACACCTTCTTCTTCCCAATACTCCTTCATTCTTTCTCCTTCCCCGTGACTCATCCGCGCATGAAGATATCACTCCCTCCCCATCCCTTTCATTTTGATTTCCATTCTCCATGATGCTTCTCTCTTTCTCTCTGTATTCGAATTCTAAGGTTTTCCAAAAAATTTATGTCCGCACTTGAGGATATAAACCTACATGTGGGTCCGCCACTAGAGTAGTGAATATTAATAGCGAGTGTATAATAATATTTTTCACAATAAATCATATTTTCACCACACAGGAGTTTACATTCGCACCTTTTTTCATGGGAATCAAATCAACACAAAAACAAAATGAGCTTGAGAATCTTATTTTCTTGGGAATAAAGCATAAATCTTTTTTTATTACTACCTTCTAAGGAACATTGAAAAACATATTCACATCTCCATATTTTGGAGAATCTATATAGATTTTGTAAAATAAACACTCCCAAATAATATAGTTTTTTAAATAAAGGTTTAAATACTTTTTTCGTTCCCGTAATTTAGTATTTTTATTTTATTTTGTCTTTGTAATTTTTTCATTTTTATCCTTATAAAATGTGTTTTGTTTTGTTTTTTATCCTTAAAGAGCTTTAGTTTTTAGATAAGACTTTTTTTCAATGTTTAAAACATATTTTTTACTATTCATGTGATATTTAAAACGCTTTAAAGACAAAAAAATAAAAAAAAAACATATTTTATAAGAATAAAAACAAAGAAAAAAATAACCTTAAATAAATAATATTAACATTTCGGTTAATTATAAGTATATTTTTTTCCAACTCTTTTATATCTATGTTTTTCTAATCACACCATTTATCATATTTTAATTTTTTTCTTCTTTTCTTTCTATTCTCCTTATTCTACCTATCCATCCCAAAAATTGAGGCGGACCTTTAGAGTGTGTTTGGATAAAGAATTTTAATTTTGGAAAGTAATTTATTAGAGAATTTAAAATTCTTTAATTTAAAATTCATTGTTTGGATGTTTTTATATGAAGAATTTAAATTTTTGAAATTTTAAAATAGAATTTTAAATAACTAAAAATGTGAAATTTGAATTTCCTTCTAAAAGATGAGAAATTGAAATTCTTTTATTTTATAGAAGTTTTAACCGCATTACTCTTTGCTCCGTCTCCATGTGAGTACTCCGACCTTCGCTACTTTCACGACACCCATCTCACGCGCCTCTCCATAATGAGGTTAAAAATTTTAAAAATGAAGAAATTCAATTTTTTATCTAAACATAACATTTCAGAAATAAAGAAATTTAATTTCTTTATCCAAACACAAAATTTTGAAAATAAAAAAATTTTAATTGATGCATTTTAATTTCTCTAAATTTTAAATTTTCTAAAATTTTAAAATACTTCATCTACAGATACTCATACTCTTAGAAATTCCCAATTCTCCCTTATGAAAATTACTGGTTTAGCGGCACAGTAGACGAGAATAATAGACTTAATACAGTAGATAAGTATAGAATTAATAGAATTTTCCTGTTCTCCCTTAGGAGTTAGGAAAACATATTCACGTATTTATATTATCGAGAATCCAACAAAAATCCTTGAAACAAATACTCCTGAATAGTATAGTTCTTTAAATAAATGTTATTATCATTTCGGCTAATTGTAAATATATTTATTTTTTTCTTCCATCTCTTTTATGTCTATTTTTTTTCAAAGATTATATAGAGAAGGAAAGAGTGAGGTATTAAATGTGATTTTCAAATAAGAATTAAAGATTTTATTTAATTGAAAATATATACTTTTAATTCCCTTTGTATACTATAAAAAAATATGAATTGATGGGGTATATATA
>PYAF01001305.1:333086-354447 GCA_007407185.1 Glycine tomentella | reverse complement strand
TACCTTTATTAAAAATTCACTTTTAGAAAAATTTCAAAATCAAAATTTAAATATAGGTATATACTTAAAGAATTATATTACTTAGTTGTTTATTGACGTATAAAGAAGATGTTTAATATCTTAAATTATCTTTTACTAGATTTATTATATATATTATTATTTATTTATTATTTTCTAAAAAAAAGAAAATTAAAACCAATTAAATTCAAATAGTTTTAAATTTGATCAGATTTAAATTTTTTTTAATCAAAATGATTGAATAATTAATTAAGAAAACCAAAATGATTAAATTAGATGTCTTTTCCTTCCAAAACCAATATAATCCAATTTATGAGCACCCCTAAAATAGAGTATAAACTAAGAGATTCATCAATAATTTATCTAATTAAAAGCAATATATAGTATTTAAAGTGGGTCCAACAATGCTGATAAAGAAGAGGAGTGTAAAATAAGGTAAATAGAGAAGAAAGAAAAGAATTCAGGGAAAGTCTCAAGTTTGAGATATCCGATGAGTAAATATAGTATGGTACTATGGTTTAATTAACTATTTGTTGATTTTGTTCTTTATGAATTTACCCATGCATACGCCAACTTTTTGTGTTAGTTTGTATACACAAATTTTATGTTCTAACTAGTAGTTACATAAGAGTGTTTTTAATATTTACACTGAAAAATTAGGATTTATTTTTATTTAAAATATATAATAATAATAAATAGGGAAAAAATATATTTGTGTATCTGAATATAGTGTTTGAAGTAACAATTTTTTTTCTTCAATAGTAGAAAGGCTTTACTTATATTTACACTATGTCATGTCAATCCCTGTTATCAACTCTTTGATGAGTGAAACTCTAAAGAGCAAACCCTCTTTCTACTTCAGATCTAAAACTAGGCTTAAACTTTTCTAATTTGCTTATGATACATTTTGCTCTTAAGTAGATGCTTTTATTTACAATGTTAAAGAGATATGGATTTGAGTCTTTTTAAAAGGGAGAGATTTTATTTAAAATATATCATATCTTTTTATCTTTATATTTGAAAATAAAAACTATCTCATATCTTTTTACCTTAAGAAGTTTTCTTATATAAGGCAAAGATAATTCTTAAACCATTGTTATCAAAACCGGTCCGGACCGGGATCCAGTGGCATAACTAAGTCGATTATGCTTTCGAATCGTTTAAGTAGTTGACCCAGTCAAATTTGGCTGAGTCTCCCGGTTGGACGGGTCTAACCCGGCCAAGTCTTAAAAAAGTTTATTTTCTTTTTTAAAAAAAATGAATTTTGGAGTATGAATGAACTTTTCTTACTCAAATAATATTAGTTATATACTTATATATAATAGACACATATAATTTTGAATTTTTAATATATACCAGGTCAAATCAAACCAATTACTATGGACCACTGACCCACTATCTCGATTAGGTCAATGACCATACCGGGTTTCACAACTATGTCTCAAACAATCACATGATTAATTACGATAAGTAATCACATGATTTGATCCTGATATGTAATAATAAAATCTTATTCTTATTTTATGGATAACTATCACATTTATAAACGAAAACATATTAACGTATTTAATAAATAGAATTAGTATTCTATTAATCAAGTAATTTATATAGATTACAACATGAACTATTTTAGTAATTTTTTATTCATATATATATATATATATATATATATATATATTCTACTTTTAATATTATTATTATTGGAATAAGTTGTTAGTGTCATGTGTGATCTTAGTTGACCATGAATTCTCCACTCATATTTTAGCAATATGTAAAGTCAAACATGAATTCAATAAGGATTAATCCAATTAAAATGTAATATATTTTTTTATCAGTAAATATTAGTTGTTAGATTATTTTTATTTTTAGATCTCCACTGAAGTAGAATATTGTCACTGCAAATTTGAAATTTGAGACAAACATGTTTTATTTGATAACTTTTTATAATAAAAAATTATATAAATTACATGTATCCTTTTACAGAAAGCAATGTGTTTGAATTGAAAAATATGCTAAAATAATCCCATGACTTGACCTTGCAATAATTAAAGAGGGGATTGCAGTTAAGCATTACATCCAATGCCTTCTCGATCCAAAGACTGAGAGGCTCCCTAAACCCTTCGATCAATGGCCACAACCCTCCTTCCTTATAAGATATAACCTCTTATTTATAGTCCTTGCACATACAATCAAGGGAAAAATCAATGTGTTCTAAGTCACTTATTTAATAAAGTAAAAGAAATTATTTCTCTTCACTTATAATGTTTGGATTAATAAAAATAAAAAAAAAAGTGAAAAAAATAATTTCTCTTAGCTTCACTTATATCTATTAGGGAAAACTTATCAGTAAGTTCTCTCTGAGAAATGTTTACATAAAATTTATGATTAAGTGGATTTGGTTTTAAAGTCCTAGAGAGTGTGGGTCAAGGAAGACTAGTATCAAAAGTTAAAGATATATATGTACAATTCCGCTTCTTGATCTATATTCTCTTTATCCTAATTTCTTTTCTTGCGAAAAACATCAACATCTCTTCACCATCTTTAAATAAAGCTTAAGGATGATTGTTGCTCCTTTCTTATGAGGCTTGGAGGTCAAGGAGATCCATTATGAATTGTCTCCATCAATGCAGTTGGTTTCTCCTTCTTCCTTAGTTGGGAACAACTTGCATACAATCTAAAGTTGAAATTGTGGTTGTTGGTTCTTATTTTTGTTAGTGGCTCATGATCAGGGCCGGTCCTAGGCCAGGGCAGATGGGAAGCCCGCCTAGGGCCCAAATTTTTTTTGTTAGTTTAAGTAAAAAAATAAAAAATAAAAAACAAAACCTGCGTTCCTCTCTCTCTTTCCTCTTTACTTTTCGGTTGTTCCTCTTTTTCAATTGAAATCGATATTTAATATACAATTTTGAAAATTATTTGGGATGTAATGAATTTTTATATCTTTTAATATTATTTGTATTTCAAAAAATTTATGTGTTAAGGACCCATTTTTTCCACTTCGTCCTAGGCCAAAGAATTTTTAGGAACGACCCTCCTCATGATTTCTCCTTTCTCGAGGATAATCATAAGTACTTTTGTTACATCAAAAAAGTGAGTCTTCTTCCTTCTTTGAATAATTGCATTTTTCTCAAGACTATTTTTCTTGTTCCTGGTTGCGTTGCTTGCATAGGACTTGTAGTTGAGGACTAGTTCTCCCTTCTTCAAGATAATTTATGTCTTTAGAAGAGCTTTCACTTTCAGATGATAGTGCCTCAGTGCATTACTGCATGGTGTCTTCCTTATAGCTTTTGGTGCATGCTTTTGAACTGTGGGGACATGTTATTCTGCACTGTTTTCTTTTGCAATACATTTTCTGATGATCCCTTAGTCATATGCAAATTCTAATATCAATCCCTTGATTAAAGTTATCTAAAAAATCATGCTTCTAGTCATATGCAATTCCTGATATCTATACTTTGACATGAAACTCATGATCGTTCTTCTGTTCCTAGTATTTTACTTCTGAAGTTGGACATTCTCCAGGTTTGAGATGTCTTCAATGGAGGTTAATGTTTCACAGCTTTCTCCATGCTTCTTGATTAAGTTTGTCTTTTGAAAAACACACAAGGCAAATTATAAGTAGAACAAGTGTAAATGACTTAGAATTTACTTCTTGAAATTTTTTGTCATTAATACATTTTTTTTGGTTTAGAAAGGATTATGCTTCAACACTAATGTATGAGGAGGAAAAAAAATCATTTCCTTTTATTAGTGACAACTTCATTTTGCTGGTTTTTCTAAAAGTATTTTAATTCCCAATTTTTTTTCAACATTAAAGCTAATAAAATTTCAGTTTCAACAAAAATTTAAATGTTTATTTGCATGTAATATTTTATATTTGTATGTATTTATGAGTAGAGAAATAATAAAATATATTATTTTTAATGAATTATGTGTCTGTTTTTTTAATAAAAATATATATTTATTATAGTTGTACACAAATGACTCGTGTTTATTGTTTCTTCATGGACCCATAAAATGTGAAGATTAGCCCTGCACATATGAATAGTAAATAATCAATACCAAATAAATACAAATTTAGCTAGGTTTTGTCTCCTCACACTACAAAATATGTTTTTTTTTTTTTTAAGATACACAAAATATGTTCCTCTTAATCATAAATCTAGTGAAAGATAAATGGACAGTAGGATATAAGTGTACACGAATAATTTTCATCTGACCAAAGATTTAATTTTGCACTTTTTATTAGAAGGAATCACGAATTATGTTAGGCTTGATCAATATTTTTAAATTGGAACCAATCATTGAATTGGTCAAGACACTATGTCAAAATTCAATAGTTCAACTATGGTTGAACATATACTAATAAAATAATTTATAAAATGAAAAAAAACTTAGCATTCCTCTCAACCACTTCCACCACCATTAAATCTAGTACTGCCCTTACCTTTCTAACCACCAATAAATAATGGTGTTTGATACTATATGAAAATTATTTGCAAAAGTGATACATGCATTCAAGTAGAATAAATTTGTATTTTTATGCTCTTTAATAGTATATTTTTTCACATTAATCTTTTTTATTTGATAATTTTTATCTTTAATTCAAAATAAAATTAAATCAAGAAAAGTGTGTATTAAGAAGAGTGATTTTTTTACTAATTTTAATGCACTGAATTTGAGGGTTTGGAATTTGAATAAATCAAGAACCGAAATTTTGGCAGTATTTGTTGTCTGAGGAAAAAAAACAAAGTTTCCATTCTCGTGAAATGGTGGAACCCAAAATCCTCGATATCCGTAATCACTAATCATACATATTAATTCAACAAAGACATCAATCAAAACACAAAAGTTATCTCAAATATCCTGGTAGGATTTAATTTGCAAGCAAAATTTTAGGACTTACGTCACCGGATAAGTTCGGCCAAATGCCAATTCAAGCTAATATAAATCCGACCGAAGTTATATTGTAATTACGTTGGGTGTGATTTCATTAACTTATTTTATACTTTGAGTACACGAAACAACTTAGTAAATTCAATTTTTAGTGGTGTTAGCCAACCAAGTGAGTGTCAGGTAGGTAGAAAGCCAATAAAATCTAAGTATATTGTTAAATTTTTATTTGAGTGACATTTTAGCAATTCAATTCATAACATTATGTTATAGCAGTCAGAGACAGATATACAGTTTTTAAGTAAATTAATCTCGGTGAAAAAGGGCATCAAACGTACCTCAGTTTTAAGAGACTTCTCATTTTACAAAAATATATGAAGAATCATTGGATACGATCGCATTGTTGCATATGTAATGTTCAAAGATTTCTCATTATGCATAATTATGAAAGAGAGTCATTATATGTACCACCTTATCCTAAAATATGCAAAGATACATCCATAATTAGTTACCCAGATTTGATTTTATTGTTGTGTCATGGCTTATCTTTTGGATAAAATTATAAAAAGAAAGAAAGAATAATAATAACTTATAAACTATAAACTAATTAAAGTAACATATGAAAATAACATCAAAACTACTACAATAAACTTATATCATCAAACAAGTTTATTTTAGTTAAACGAACTTATAAATTATAAATAATCACTTGTGAAATACATACTAGTTCACTTGAAATATACTGTTAAATCCTCCCTCCCCTTATTTTTTTTGAAGAAAAAAAAAATAAATATGTAATGAGGAGATCAAGAAAAGCAAGTTTGATTTGATATGATCATGGTTGATTTTTGTTATGAAAATCAGATCATCATCTCACGCCTAAGATGCTGACCTCACACTAGGGGTGTTCGCGGGTACGGATCATCCGTGAACCCAAACCGATTCGAACAGTTTGGGTTGGGTCATTTATATATTTGGGTCAAAATCGAACCGAACCGATCAAAACCGTTCATGTACGGGTTGGGTCACGGGTTTAGATTTACAGATCCGTTGATCCGATGACCCGATCCGTGAACCCGTAATAATAATATAAATTTTATTATTTATATATATATATATATATATATATATATATTAAAAATTAAAAAAATAATTTGACAATAAAAAAAGATATGATATTGTAAATGTTTAAGATTGCATTCAAAAATAAGATAGGATATTTTTTAATATTGCATTAAAAAAAAGGATAGAATATTTTTAAGATTGCATTGCATAATATAATAAAATATCTTTAAGATTACATTGGATAATATGATAGAATATATTTAGGATTGCATTCAAAAATTGGTTAAAATCATATCTTTAAATTAGTATAAATAGAAACATATTTTGGTGTTCATGTATGCATTCCATTCCAAATAATATTAGAGAGTTTATGTTTACATCATTGAGAGAATTGTTGTGAGATCATATAGAAGCGTTTGACAAGTTTGATTCTTCAACTCTCAATCAAGATTTAAAGGTACCTACTTGCTTAAGGAATATAAGCGTAAATGTAACTATTTTATTGTATTCTTCTTCTTGACTTTGGAAAAGGTCGCAGCTGGGAACTAGGATACCAGTTTTGTCTCTGTTCTTGATGAATTGAGACATGCGTCTTCTGGCTGGGAAACTAGGATGGTTGGGAAACTAGGATACTAGTTTTGTCTCTGTTCTTGATGAATTCAGACTATTATAGTAAATATTGTTCACAAATCTTTTGTTTTAATTTATATTATAAGTCTATTTTATAATATTATGTTGATGGTATTAAATGAATCAATTTTACTACTTTCATACATTTGATAATATTGTGTTAATTGTATGAGATATTTGAAAGAATCGTGATATAAAATAGTAGTTCTAAAAAAAATTTAAATGGGTAACCCGGTGATCCGAATCGAACCGAGCTATTCATGAACGGGTTGGGTTGGGTTGAATTTCAAATTTTTTTTTTCTGAAAACCAAACCGAACCGAACCGATCAAATTTGATTGGGTTGAGTCCTAAATTTGGCCAAAACCGATCCGAACCGACCCGCGAACACCCTTACCTCACACAGCCATTAGAGCCTTATCTACAAAGAAATTTGTAGAGGGCTTGTGTGCTACTTGAAGAATGCATGCCCTATTGATTTCAATAATTCATTCATGCTATACAACCAACTAATGGACATGAAACAAGACAAACTCTAAGCCCCAGTTTCTCTTTGTAATGTGAACCAATTAGGCTGGAAACCACTTATATCTAATGGCAACTTGTCATTTAATTTTGTTGTCCCTCTACTATTTTGATTGTTTACTACTTTTTCTTTTTCTTTATCTTCTTAAAGCAACATTAACTTTAACTAGTTTTAATCTCATATCGGGAAGTTATGCTTTGGAAGTGTATTAATTAATAGTTTTGATTCAAGCATGGAGCTTAAGCTTCTCAATATTTATTTTATTTAACAAAAATCCTTGCTAAAAATTTGTTCATTCTAAGATTAATCTTTTTTATGAATGCTCATTCTTCTTACCAAATGCCTTCGTGTCAGCTCAAATTTCAAATCACATATTACATATCATAATCAAGTTAATTTGACATGAGAATAAAATTAGCGTATAATCTTGTAGATAAAACTTCTCACCTCTAAATTATAACACCCCCCTCTCCCTTAAAAAAAATAATTTACTTCTGTAATCACTGGCACATAGGCCAAATCCGCCCTTTTCAGAGTTGAATAAGAACAAAAAAACTAGTGATTTACAAAGTGAACCTAGTCCACAAATTATTTTACTGCAGTACTTGTAGGCTTTTTTTATCATAAGGGTGTATTTATATATTTATTTATTTATTATTTGGGATAAATTTTAAATAAATTATCAAAAGGAGTAAGACGTAACAGTGTTACAACTTTTTAACGAAAGTCGTAAAAGATTATACAACTTCAGGGTAATTTTTTTTTATAAAATTTATAATTTTAAAGTTATAATGAATTTTTTTTATTGAAATCATGATATTTTAAAATCTAAATTTTTTTAAAATCATAATTTTTACGACTTCAATTAAGTTTATATTATTATATTTATGCTTCTAAATTTAAGTTTTTTTTTAACTTACGACTTCTAAGTTGTAACTTTTTTTAGAGATTAATTTATTCACATTGAAAGTCTAAGCACATGACTTGACTTAGAAGTGGGAGCATATAGAAAATATATTAAATAAAATAATATAATAAAATTAATAAAATATTAAATAAAACATATAAAAAATATAGAAAATATTAAATAAAAATATATAAAAAATTTACACAAAATATTAAATAAAACTAAAAAAATTAAAAAATTAAATTAAAAATTATTTACAATTTTTAAAAAATATTTTAAAAAAATTAAAAAAAAAAAACAACTTACGATTTAGAAGTCACAAGTTAAAACAAAGTTACAACTTAAAAGTCGTATGTAAAAATAAAAAACTTAAATTCAGAAGTCGTAAATATAATAATATAAACTTAACTGAAGTCGAAATAAATATTATAACTTGAGTAAAAAAAAACAAAATTTTATTACAACTTTAAAGTCAACTGTATAATTTTTTACCACTTTAATTTAAAAAATTAAAAATAAAAATGTAAGTCGTGAAAAGAGTTACACAGCTTTTGATGTTGTAAATTTAACCACAATGCGACATACTGTGAACCAAGCTTGTTTGATTAGGACATTCCCTTGGAAGTTTCTCCCTATTCTTCCTGGTCCTCTACTTAGATTTTCTAGATTCTACTTTAGTGGCTCCTAATTCACTGCATGCTATAGTAAAAAACCAATAACAATAAATAAGCAAAGAATCTTGACAAGGGTAAGCAGAAAAAAAAAAAATATCCAAGTTACTACTTACAATAGATAGTCCTAGTCTTTAACAACCACTAAGCAAGGAAACTATTATTTCAGAAGCATACAAAAACATCCAACTGTAACATTATCACCCTCTCTTCCACTCAATCAGATTTGCACATGATCGAGCCTCACAATTTGCCTTTAAATTGGTCCACACCCCCATTGTCCTTCCCCATTGTGATTCATTAGCACATTTGGAAAGTGTTATTTTTCTTTTTTTCTCATTTGCATTGCAAATTGCAATGGCTTCCAACAAGGTTATTGCCACCATCATGGTGCTTTCTCTCCTTGCCTACTCAACATCATTCACCAATGCATGTGGCACATGCCACCCAAAACCTACCCCTTCTCCTCCTCCTCCATCAGGAAAGTGCCCTAAGGACACATTGAAGCTAGGGGCGTGTGCAGATGTTCTAGGTCTTGTTAATGTTGTTGTTGGCTCCCCTGCCTCCAGCAAGTGTTGTGCATTGCTTGAAGGTTTGGCTGATTTGGAGGCTGCACTTTGCCTTTGCACTGCTATTAAGGCCAATGTTCTTGGAATCAACTTGAATGTGCCTATCACACTCAGTGTGCTACTCAGTGCTTGCCAAAAAACTGTTCCTTCTGGCTTCCAATGTGCATAGGCTTCCATCATGTTAGGTTCATTCCATCGCTTGTGTCCTCAAATTGTTGTTTAGTTTTACTTCTTCTTTGTTCTATGTGTGACATGTTTCATTTTAATAATAAGGTAAACATATGTTTGCCTTAGTTAGTAGTAACTTTTTCTCTTTTCTAGTAAATTTGGTGAACTTTAATTATTATTATTGTAATTTTTACTTTTGGGGTATATTGGAGGCGGAAGGAGTTGAGTAGAGAAAGAGAGTAAGTTCTTTAGGGGATGATTAAACCTCTGATATCACAGTTAAACCAAACCTTAAAGACCAATGTTAGTCGACAAAATTGTATGCAGAATTTAATGTACTTTACAATCAAGTGTTTGTATTATCAATTTATGTTAAGCATTGTCTATTATTTTTTTTTTTATATTGTTGTCATCATTCATCATATCTCTGTTTACAAGAGAAATCAAATCTGTTATGCTAACTATTTTAGTTAACAGAGCAATGATTAAAAAAATATAAAAAAAGATAATTTTTTTTATTAAAAATGTAATATTTTATGTTACAAATATATTTCTATCAAGATTCCTAACAAAAAAACTTGTTTATTAATTTTTTAAATATTATACTAAGGCTAATAATGATTAGACAAACAGTTTTGTACTTTTTTCTCCTGTCTGACTGTCTATGAATTGAAAACAATAGTGTTCATATGATCATATCATATGCTGCACGTACTACATACAGATCTCTGTGGGGAAGTTGACCGTGTTTTATAATTTTCTCTCCAGAAGCATTTTAGTAAGTATAATTATATAATAACAAGTATATATATTAAGAAAAAAAACAAAGGAGGCTTGCCTAACTGCTTATAAATAAATGATTATTGTAAAGAATAATGTTGTTTCAACAACATTTTTTTAATAGTTTTTACATCAACTAAAAAAGAAGAAAAAATGTGTGATAAAATAATGAAATGATAGAGAGAAATGAAAAAAAGTATTACGAAATATTATTTTTAGAATAAAATTTTTCAAATTTATACGCCATTAAATTTTTTCATACATTACTAAAGTTGAGTAAAAGAGTTAATTCAATTTACAAATTTTTTTGGTATGTATTATGGTGTTTATGGGTTGGGTCGAGTTTGATTAAATTTGTTATTCAGTCAGATTAAAATTTTGTGGGTTAGGTTGGGTGGGTCAGTTTGTGCAATTTATTTACATATCCGATTCTAATTAATTAGATCATAAATGAGTTGGGTTAGGTTGAGTTAATCGGCTCTACATATTTAAAAATTATTATTTATTTTATGAAAAATATTTTTTTTGCCTAAAGCTATATAATTATATAATAACTAAATGACCAAAAGAGTCTAATTCAATTGGTTAATCAAGATGTGTAAGTATTATAAATAAAATGAGTTACTTAACCAATATATTAATTGGGTCTAAACCTATCAGGTTGAATTAGACTCAAATTCTAAAAACTTCAAACCTAATTTATTGGATGATTCAAATTCACGGCTTACGCATATGGGTGGAAATAGGCCAGGCCAGGCTTGGTTAGGCCTGGCCTTGGCCTTATTTAAAAACATCAAGTCTGGCTTAGCTTATTTACCTGTTATAGGCTTTTTTTTTTAGGCTTGGCCTGGCCTATTTAAAAGTCTGGCTTGGCCTACGAGCCTATTAAAAAGCCTATTTTATAATAAATATTATATATTAGTGAAATTTTGAGAATTCGCATAATATTTTTTAAAATTTAATATAAAGAAAGACACATATTAACATACTTCTCTTTCAATTTGTGCGTGAAAAAAAATAAAATTGATTAGAGCACTCTAATATGAGATTAGGTATCTTATCTTATTTTATTTCTTTTTTTAAAAGATTGATTTATATTTTTTTAGTTTTAATATATATATATATATATATATATATTGACTTTTTTACAAACCTACTACAAAGATTTCAAATTTCCTATTTTATTTTTTATCTTTTAAGTAAGATATGCTATTTAGATTTTATCTTATCTTATCTTATTTCTTTTTTTAAAAGATTGATTTCTATCTTTTTAATTTTAATATATATATATATATATATATATATGCCAGCCTGATAGGCCTAACAGACTTTTTTTAAAGCTTGAGCCCGGCCTTTTTATTTAAATAGGCTTTTCAAAAAGTCTAAACCTGACCTTTATAATGAACAGGCCAGGCCTTAAACAGGCCAGGCCAAAGGCCCCTGATAGACGGCCTGGCCTATTTCCATCCCTACGCGTAATCATAAATACCCCTAAATTACATATAGACTCGTAAATGAATCGATTGGAGCGGGCTAATTCACAAAATAAATGGGTCAATATAATGGTTGAGCTACACTGGCCTACTGATCGGTGGACTAGCTTGTGAATCTAAAAAATGTATGAAAAGAAGAAAAAAAAAAAAGTAAAAGCTTAAAATAAAGGTTTAGTTATTAATTTGATCTCTAAATCATTTTAAATGATTTAACTTGTTTTTTTAAATTTTTTAAAAGGTTCAATTTAATCCTTAAGTTTTAAAAAATGAATCAAATTGGTTCCTAAATTATTTTAAATGATTTAATTTGATATATAAGTTCTTAAAAATTTGAGAATCAAATTGATTCATTTTTAATTAAGCCTTTTAAAAATTTAGGGACCAGATCCGTTTAGCTAGTAAGTTAAATGAACCAATTCGTACAGATCATATTTATAGAGACTAACTCATGGTATAAACTTGGATCCTCTCTCGAAAAAAAGTTTAAATTTAGATAGATTGCATCATTGTGGGATTAAATGCTTGCACACCAGAACTCATACCCTACTCCAGCATTACATTACATATTTAAAAAGGTTTTATTAGTCAAGAAAATTTAGTTCAATTGATTGAACAACATATATGAGTTGTTGTAAATCTTTTAATACTATTTTCGATTTTATTGGATAAAAAAATGGTCTTGTCAATTAAGATTTTACAATTTACCTAGCTAATTAAATTTACCCTAACTATTCTAGTTATTTTCTATAGCACACAAGAGCAACGCAACAGTACGTCTGGGCTCATAGTGTATTGGGTCCATCAGCAGTAGGGGATAATTAGTCCAAATCAATATGCAAAGTAGATTAATCTGGCCTGATTGAATAAAAAAGAGACAATTACTTAACACACCTCTTTTTTGTTTGGTGCACCTTCAAGTTTTTTTTTTTACACAAACCTTCAAGTTTCCTAATATCCCCCTTTTATTGTTATTCTCCAAACAAAACCCTAACCACCTCTCTCCCAAGCCTCCATGAACACGACACTCCACCTCCACCCAAACACCACCACCCACATCACTGTGAGCCATGAACCTTCACGTCACTCTAAATTCATCATCATGCAATACCAGTGGCAGATCTACGACCTTGGGTCAGTGAGGGTAATTTATTTAAAAAAATAAAAATTAAATTTTTAAGTTAAATATTTAAATGAAAATTGAGAATAGTGGATTCAAATATATAAAATTAAAAAGTATAAAATATGAAAATATAAAAATATGAGAGTAATGCATTCAAATATATAAAATTAAGGAAGACAAAATATAAAAATAGTAGATAATTATATATAATTTTTTTAAGTGAGGGACCAGGACCATGAATCAGTGGGGACAAATTATACAAATTGAAATAAGGGGGTTCAAATATATAAATATAGAAAAAATAAAATACGAAAATATATAATTTTACTTAAAAAAATTCTAAAGAAAATATTTAGTTGTGAATTTTTAAAATTAAGGGGGTGCAACTGCACCCCCTGAGCTTAAAGTAGCTCCGCCAGTGTGCAATACCAACATAATATAGTTATGTTTGACTAATCTGTAATACAACTGTATTACATATTACTCAATCCGTAATGCATTTATTCATGAGTTACATTTATGATTATATTTGACAAAATTAACTTAAAAGCTTGTTGAAACTTAAAAGTTAGTAGCTGAAAACGTTTAAGCTAATATATTAAATAATAATTATTTGGTAAAACTATTTATTGAAGTAGATGAAAAATATAAAATGACAAAAATAAACATATTTATATGATACATATATAAATTTTAATTTATTTTATTGATAAGAATATCTTTTGAGGTGTTATAATTTTAGGTTTTTTTAATTAATATTGTAATTTTAATTTATCGGTAAATTATTTCCAGTACATTTTAGTTTAAATTATTACATTTTTTCATGCTAAGTATTTTATTATTAATCGTATTCTACGTCTTAAAATATTTTTAATCAATTTTAAAGTAGAGTTTAAAAAAAATATACTTAATATTATACTTTATTGTGTTAATTAGCATAATAGTTAAAATAAGTTGTCTAATATAAAATTATTTAAAAAAGAAAAGCAATAATAAAATAATATTTTATTAAAAAAGGATAATAAAAAATAAAGTAAATATTTTAAGAATAAAAAAGACTAAAATATAAAAACAATTAATATTTTAAACAAAAAATACTTAAAGCAATGTTTCCAAAAATACTAAAAATTATTAAAAAAAATATTTATTAAACAGTAAAAGAATTTCGACCTATAAAAAAAAATAATAACTAACCCAACATAGCCTTAGACTTATAATAAATATGATGTCTATTCTACTAAGAGCATCCTTAACTGCATCTAGCACCTTTGATCTGACTTCGTCTGCCTAAATGAGCCATAAAATGATGCAGTTTGGAACTGTATGGCTTTGATCTCATGCAAAAATTTGTCCTGAGGTCCAAGATATATATGACTGAAGGAGTGACTGTTAAACAATCCAAGCACTAAGTCCCATGGAAGGTATTTTTCTTGAGAGATACAACATAATTTTTTTGTAAACTTTTTTTACAGATTAATTTGACATCTTTAATTCAGATGGACCAATTTTCCATTAAAGTGTCAATCTAAAATTTAGGCGGATTTTATCAAAATTTTAACCAAATTTTCTGGCTGTGTAGAATTCTTCATTTTTATTCTAGTGAAAAACTGATAATATACACAATCCGACCCTTTAAGAGTTTTTTTTTCTTTTTAATTGACGTAGACCCTTTAACTTAAGATTTTAATACATTATAGTGGGATTAGTTAATTTATTTGTTTCCCAAAGGTTGGAATTTTGATATTTTGTTTAAATAACAAATATATGAATTATTTATGTGATGCCTAAGCTATCTGTTTCCATACAAATAAAGTTGGACACTATACACTCCTATGATATCATGTTCATAAAGGAAATTATAAACGGAGAAGTGAAAAGCGAGGAATAGAGAGATTCAAGAGTCAAATAGGAAATGACTCAGAGAGATTGAGATACCTACTAAGAACGGAATGATTCACGAGAATTAAAGTGAAAAGACACCAAAGTTAACTCGCAAGAATTGAACAGATAATGTAGTTATTGTTATGGCAAAGGAACTTACACGAGAAGAAAGAGAAACTCTCCAATGCAATTTTGTGTTTGGGCATAGGTTAAATTCGGTTCAAGATTTAGTGCACCATATTTAGCACAGTGAATTTTTTTTTTCCACTTATTATTCGTGAGAAACAATCATGCATATTCGAATTTAATGTGATTATTATGAATGGTAAAGTTTTTCTTTCAATATTTAATTAAAACTCGAACCCAAAATCTTTAATTAATCTAAAAAAAATTTATATTAATCAATTCATGTGTTTGGTGTGTGTGACTTGTTTTGTTTCATATTGTCTTGTGAAATTATTTTCTCTCATTAATTTTTTTAAACATGGGCTATAAGCTTTTGAGCAAAGAAAACATATTAAATCAAAAGTATATTATCTTATATATTTTTATAATATTTTAGTGATTTATAATTACAATAAAATTTAATAAAAGTAATTGTCAATTAAAATAATATATTAATAAATAATAATAAATACAACAAAAATATGTTGTCCTCAACATTATTACAAGTGCAACAGTAACACAAATTAAGGATGAAGTTAAAGAATTTAATTCATTTAGTGATGGATGTAAAAAAAAATATAGATGATATTTTTTTGGTAGTGTATACACTCCTATCATGTTCATAAAAGGAAATTAAATACCCTTTCTTCCGGCAAAATTAAATAAATAATACAAATTAAATAAATAATTCAAAAAATGGGGTAGTTTGGAAACTATTTAAGAAAATATGGTTGTCAAACACACTCAAATTGGACGTGTTTAACCACGCCTAAAAAAAATCTTCCGTCGCTAAATGTTTGCGACCGCAAATTCCGTCTCTAATTCAGTTGCTAAGTGTTTGCGACCATAAATTCGGTCGCAAAATGTGTTAGTGATTGAAATATTATATTTTTTTAATTTTTTTTAAACTTAAATCATTTAAAAATTTACAGTATAATTTTGGCAAATAAATATACCAAAAAAAAATACCTTATTTGGATTATTTGGCAAAAAAAGAATGTGTATAAAATAATATATATATATATATATACTATTTTATAAAATTTAGGCGTCTTTTACATGGTTGTGACAAGTGTCATCTTAATTAATAGATGACCTACTTTAGCTTCCAAAGTGTTCACCTTAATTAATAGACATCTGTCAAACTCCCTAGAATTGGCCTAATAGTGAACGATTTGAATAATTTATCCAATAAGATAAAGGTAAATTCTAGGGAGTGTCACGTACTTATAGGTATGAAAGTATCCCGTGTATTGTTAAGTACTATTATATATATATATATATATATATTAAGCTTTTAAAGTATGTAGATAAGTATAAGTACATTGTTATGTTTGAAAATTGATTAAATCACGGTTTCTTTTTATAGTTAATTTTAATATTAAAATAATATTCTTATTTTATTTGTTTACTAAAAGAAGGTCTATTACAAGACTTTTTTTTTTAAGACCAAGATCACATGTTTGAATGATTCGAGTTCCTTCCACTTGCATCAACACATGTTAAAGACTAAGGTGTGTTTGATTCCTTTTTCATTTTTGGTTTTAAAAAATATTTCCCAGCAAATACAATTTTGAATTTTATGTTAATCAGCATTTAAATTCTGGCCAATACTATGTGGATCACTTTAACATGTGGTCCATATTGGAGCATGATTTTAAACCTTAGGATTAATCTTGCAATAGTGGGCTCTTCCTAGATTTTTGCCAATCTTCTCTCACAGTCCCTTTGACTACCGCTCGCCATAGTCGAAGGCACAACGGTGTTTTGGTTCTAAAAGCAAAATTATTTTTAAATGAGTCATAAATTCTCATCCAAAATTAATCATAAATTCTCATCCAAAATTAATTAAATTATTTTTAAATAAGTGTTTTTAAAAAATAAACTAATAAAAGTGACCTAAAATTTTAGCATGACAAAAGAGTTTCGATTTTAAAAGAGAATAATTAGTGACAACAACCTTGTTGGGATTTTACAAGTTGAGAACATCCTATATATCAGAGGAACCAATAGTGATTGAAAATAAAATCCAATGCTAGAGTGGGCAAGGCATTGTATGTAGGGGTTCCTATCATGGATTGACACTGATATATCTATGATATGATAAAGGTTATATTACACAAAGACTTCTTAAATGTAAAATAGGTTTTTGGATACCTAAAATACATAGTATATCTAATATAGTTTTGAATGATTGCTTCAAATTATATATAATAATTGATGGATTATATAAACAAAGATAATCAAATTATTTTGTGTTAAATTAATTTGATCTTGTTTTACTTAGATTTGATTTTCAATTAAATTTGTATATTATCATTTTTTTATAAACTTAAGAATATTGTATTATGTTTAGTTGAGTGAAAAGAAAATAAAGAGAAAAAAACATATATAAGGATTTTTCTTTCTTTCTATTAGTTGAAGAATAAGTGAAAGAAAGAAAGGAACGAAAAATTTATTTTTATAAACGAAAAGTTAAAATTTTCTTTTTCTTCTTTTTTCTCCTTCAAATTGAATTTCCTAAATTTCTCTTCCTCATGTTTAAATTTTTCCATCCAACCAAATATAGCTAGCATTAGGGTTGAATTTAAATAATTAACCTAATAAAAAATTAGCATTGTCTAAAAGATAAATATAACCAGCCGAACTAATAAAAGACAAGTAATTATGTATTTGCGAGAAACATGCTTATAGGATTAGTGCGGAATTTTCGAACAATTTCATGATACGGAAGGCGCACAAATATCAGAGTTTGACAGATGTCTATTAATTAAGGTGAACACTTTGGAAGCTAAAGTAGGTCATCTATTAATTAAGGTGACACTTGCCACAACCATGTGAAAGACGCCTAAATTTTATAAAATAGTATATATATATATATATATATTATTTTATACACATTCTTTTTTTGCCAAATAATCCAAATAAGGTAATTTTTTTTGTATATCTATTTGCCAAAATTATACTGTAAATTTTTAAACGATTTAAGTTTAAAAAATTAAAAAATACAATATTTCAGTCACTAACACATTTTGCGACGGAATTTGTGGTCGCAAACACTTAGCAACCGAATTAGAGACGGAATTTGCGGTCGCAAACCGATTTAGCGACGGATTTTTTTTTTCTTTCCAGCGTGTTTAAACACGCCTAAATTGGGCGTGTTTATACATAAATTGGACATGTTTAAACATGCCCAATTTGGGCGTGTTTGACAGCCCCATTTTCTTAAATAGTTTCCAAACTACCCCATTTTTTGAATTATTTATTTAATTTTGCCCCCTTTCTTCCCTGTAAACATTAATTGCAGCATTGTACTATCCACTATACTGCTAAAATCTTCTACAAAAAAATACTATATTACTAAAATAAAATTGTACTGTTGGGATTGTGTAGCCATAGTTAAGTTACACTAGATATGCAGGGTATCACAAGTCTCACAACTAGAACTAGGGTTAGACCCACCATATTGCTTTGCTTCTTTGATGTCAAGACGGAGTCTAATATACGCAAGTGAAACATCTTGTGTATGATGCATGAGAAATTTGGATCGTTGGATATTAATTTCACGGTTTTTCATATTGTAATTCTACGAGTTATTACCGGTTGTACAAGAGTTTACTTTTGGCTTTTCATTTTGCATCCCTTCAGTATAGATACACAGCAGGATTTATGGTTTCTTCATAGCAACCAAAAGTACATATCACAACCAGTGATCCAACGGTTCCCACAAACTCTAAAAAAAATTCATTATTCTCTCTCCTAAAACATTTTTTTCTGAAAAAATAAGAATATTGCACTGCAATTTGTGAATAACAATATTTATACTCAAATTTTTCTACTTTATTATTTTTATTTATGTAAGCAAATAAGTTTACTTTATTTTTATTTCCATTTTTCACATTTATTTTCTACAAATTTAATTGTAGCTCTCTTGAGAGTATGGCAGCACCAAATTTCTTGTGGAAGTTACCATGTTATTTTTTTATCTCCTAACATAAAAATCATTCATTCTTTTTTTAGTCACACTCAACAATACAAATATTTTATATTTACTCTTTATTTATTTAATATTTCACTACAAAAAATCCGACCATTTCCGACGGACATTTTTCCACCGATGAGCTTCTGTCAGAATTTTGGGTTTTTCCCATGGATTTTGATTTCATCGAAATTTTTCATTTATCCCTAAACCCCTGACCTGAACCCTAGTCGTCGTTTGCGAGTGTCTTTTGTTCCCTTACAAAAATATAAAAATATAATTTTAGTTTTTATTTTTTTATTTTTTTTATTATATTAAGTTTGATCTTTTATTTTATTTTAAAAAAAACATTTTAACCTTTTATATTTTTTAAGTGAGTCAAAATAATTTTGTTAATTGTTAAAAACAATAATCATTTTTACTGTTGGAAAATGACTTTTAATCATTTTTTGATCTATTTGAGATGTGAAAATTGTCTCATTAATTTTTCAAGTAAGTTTTGTCATATTTATGACAAATCACTCAAGCTTGGTTAAATTAATCTTGACTGGTTAAAGATTTCCTTGACCGGTAATTAGAGTTCAATATGAACTTTTTTTTAGCTCGAGCTTAATGCAAGCTTTTGAACAATTCAATTAAGCTTGTTAGCTCGATTTATTTAAAATTATTTTCCATATTTTATGCAAAATAAAACTAATATGAAATTAATATATCAAATTAATGATATAATATATGTATAATTAAAATTTTATTTATTTTTAATTAATTTTGTATGAAAATTGTTTTGTATAAAATAAACAAAAGTATATAACTTAGTTGATTTATGAATTAATCGAGTAGAGCTATAAATAGCTTAAGCTTAGCTCATTTTTTTAAAGAGTATAACTTTGACTCAAGTTCAATAAGTTATTGTCAAATGAAGTGTTGAATTATATTCAAGTTGATTCAATTAATTGTCAATCCTATAATAATAATTTTTTTAATTTAAGCATAAGTTGGATTTCATTTTCATGTAAATGAATATGTTGACACAAGTTTTATATATTGAATTGGTCTAAAAAGGATTCAAAATGGTGTCTTAAAATAAAAAACAATTATTGTTTTAAAAATACTCTTTTGATTCAATTTAAAAATATAAAGCACTAGATTATATTTTTTTAAAGATAAACTACTAAACTAAATTAAAAGCATATTTTAACCCTACAAATATACTTGAGAAGCCCAACCATAAAAGTATAAAACTCTTGTATAATCATGAGTTGACAAAATATAAGATATGTTTATTTAATATTAAGTTTAATTGTAATTTTGATCTCCCTAGTTTTCAAATTTATAATTTTGATCTCCTTGATTTTTAATTGTAACATTTGACTTCTTAGTTCTATAAAATTGTAATTTTGGACCCTGATAGATTAGTAACTAATAATTGTGATTATTAAATATATTAAATTAAATAAAAACTATTAATCATTAAAAAATTAATAAAAGACTATTAACCCTAATGTAGTGTTATTGATGATGGAGTCACTTGCTACAATAGATATATAAGAGATGTTTGCAAAGAAGAGGAGAAACATAGTTATAAAAAATTAAATATTGAATAAAATAAATTATATTGTTCGGTAATTTATGAATTATGATCAATTTGATCCCTGAATTTTTAATAGGTTTAATATCTAAGTCTATTAGGTTTACACATTTTATCCATAGGTTATTAATGGTTACTGAAAAAATTATGTAGAAATGATCCACACAATTACCTGGTAAAATGATCCAATACAAAATTAATTTAAAAATAGCGTTGTGTGTGTGTATATTATACTCAGAGGATTGACAACTGAAACATCACATTTTCATTGGGCTAGCGTTGTCAAAATGTTTAAAATGATTAATCATAACTTAAACAAATATAAATATTAATTTATATTAAATTATCATAACTTTAATAAATATCTTAAAAAATGGCATAAAACAAAAATAAAACATTAAATTATTATTAGTGCAACTACACGTCTTTAAATACTACCTAGAATTAATTTGTCCTAATTTATATTCTTTATTTTATTAATTCCATATTAAAACATAAAAAAAAACAGTTAAAAATTCGGGTTGGAGGGACCACTCGCAGTCATAAACTTTCTTAACTGGTTTATTTTTATGTTTTACTCTAGTACATGGTGCACCAAATGTCCGGCAAAAAAATTAAAATAATGCTTTTTAATTAAAAAATTACCAAAATATTGCAAATGAAAATGTATTTACAAATCTACTGTCATGAAATGCGTCCTGGTAAAACGTGTAAAAACACGTCCAGCTTAGACGTGTTAAAACACGTCCTGGGACGACGCAAATGGGACTGGAACACGTCCCCTGTAGGCGCGACTTAGACCCAAACACGTCCTGCATGGACGTGATTAAACACGTCATGCAGGGACGTGATTCAACCCCCCAATATCCTATAAATCAACCCCCTCAGCCCACTTGAAATTTGCCAAAGTTG
>PYAF01001305.1:315746-328422 GCA_007407185.1 Glycine tomentella | reverse complement strand
TTTTAATTCAAAAATTCTTTTCTCTTCAAATTGATTTAATTAAATTTATTATGATTAAATTTAATCATTTTAATTATTATATTGATTTAATCATGAAAATTTATTATTTACCTCTAGTTAATCTAATTTTCAAATTACGTGTCAAAACTAGTCTATATTAGGTTCTTTTTAACTTGATCTTTTTCTAAGCACGCTTATTAACATTTTATTATTCAGTTTTAAATATTTAAAATTAATTTGATCTCTTTATTTTTATTCTATAAATTCATGAATGCTACTGTCTTAGTCAAAATTCATATTTTTCTTAGGTTTTCTTAATCAAACTATGTATTAATCACATTAGATGTTGTATTAGGGTTTTATGTCCAAGTTGAACACTTGATTCTAGTGGCTCTCAAAGTCCAATTCGTTCCTACTTTCCAATAGCTGGAAAATTGGGGACTGTGTCCAAGGTTTTGTTTTAATCTTAAAAAAGACATTCTAAGACGGTTATCTAGAAAACCGTCTTAGAATATAGACTTTTAAGACGATTTTTGCTAAAAACCTGTCTTAGAAGAGTTATTTTTTTATTTAAAAAGGACATTCTAAGACGGTTATCCGAAAAACTGTCTTAGAATGTCACATTCTAAGACGGTTATAGGTTACAATCATCTTAGAGAGCACTGTCTTTGAATGTTCCATTCTAAGACGGTTGTAATCTATAACTGTCTTAGAATGTGACATTCTAAGACGGTTCTTTCTAATAACCGTTTTAGAATGATGTAAAATAAAAAAAAAAATCAAAGACGAAATCTAAGACGGTTGTAGGCAAAGAACCGTCTTAGAATGTGACATTCTAAGACGGTTCAAGAACCGACATAGAAAGTCTTATCTTTCAATGATGCTGGCTACAAAGACAGTTGGAGAATCGACGTAGAATGCGCCGTAGAACCAATGTAGAAAGTCTGTTTTGTAGTAGTGCTTATTAGGCTAGCTAGCTTATATGCAAATGTTAAAGATTAAACGCTTTATAGATACAAATAACCAATATATAAATTAACGACATAACTTATACATCAAATAGCATCATCTAAATATGACACAAATAACAAAATCAAATGTTTTAATTTCAAGGAGAACATATGCACCAAAACATTTTTAAGCATAAAATTTTTCAAGAGATTTTTAGCAAAAAGGTTAGCCAACCATAATAAACAAAGACACAAATATTTCTCAAAAGGAATAATTTCCCTATCCCAAAGAAGTGCTTCTGGTTTCTTGATAACTTCCTTTAAGATTAGTGCTTTCCAGCTCCAACTAGCACTAAAGCAACCTTTTTGAAACCATGAACAAAAGAGAAGAAGATGAAAAAGAGATGCAGGAGACAAAGAGACAACTTTTTGCAGCCCCAAATAGCAAAGAAAACGGGAGGAAGTTTACACCATGGTTTAAGAAGGTGAAATAGAATGGAGAGACTTGAACCAAAGTGATGCGGTTTGAATTTGTGGCTAATGCATTTCAGACATAAGAGAGAGAAAAGTGAAAAAAGTATATATATGGCAGAGAGGACTAAGTGAGAAAAAAAAGGAGAAAATTGCTGTTCTTAGGTTTTAAACCTTGACAGAACTGCCAATAAAGGTTGGTCTAATTGATAAAAAACTGACTCATCTCAAGAAAATGTGAGTTTGATTCTCATAACCGATGCGATGATCTTATTGGTAGATAATTTATAAGTATTTCTATAAGCATTTTTTGAGTCTTGAGACCTATTTTGTCCTTATGAGTACCTAAAACCTAATTCACCTAAATTTTTAATGCAAATAAAAAAAAACCTTGATGGAACTCATAACCAATTAAGCAAACCTTTGAAACGGATTGAAGTCCTTGTAAACATAATCTATAATTTTTGTTTATAACAATCACATTAAAGACATGAACAAGATCTTTAGAATTCATGAGCTTCACATGAATTTATCATGTAAACATAAATCTATAATTTCTGTTTAAAATAATCACATTAAGAACATGAACAAGATCTTTAGAATTCATGAGTTTCACATGAATTTATCATGTAAATATAAATCTATAATTTCTGTTTAAAACAATCACATTGAGAACATGAACATGATCTTTAGAATTCATAAGTTTCACATAAACATATCTTTGTCCATGATTATGGAAGATCTTTTATGGTAGAATGTTTTCTCAGAGTCTTAACACTTTCTGTTCTTGTATCTTCTTTTGATAGTGATATGATACAACTCTCATGGGCAGACAATGACCGTATTCAATTTTCTAGATCCCTATTTATTAGAAACTAAACCACTACGCTTAAGATAACTGCATCTATCAATAATTATCCTTTTAATAACTTTCCTTTGTAGCCAATTACCCTTATGTCCTTTATTCATAAATCAAATAACATTTATTAAAATGAGCCACAATGATAAATCTTACATTCTCCCACTTGCCTCATGTCATAAATTTCATTTCATGATTTAATGAAAACAATTATAATGCCATACATAGGGCTAAAATTTTCATACATTGGCCTCATCATAAATCATGATAAAAAAATAAAACCAATAAGAGTCATGGAAGTTCTATGCTATTAAATTGACATAGTTCCTTCCATGTACCACTTTATTAGCTCTTCTTCCTAATATGATACTTTAATAGAAGTTTACATCATAATGTCCAACAATAATACTATTATGTCTTCATTAGGGACAAATCCTATTTTTCAAAATAATCATCCATACATGCATGTATACATAAATTTGAAAACAAAATAATTTTCAGAAACTTAAACATCATTGAATTCAGAGTGTCAATAGTCAATAATTACAATAATGATCAATATTCATTAGCTGACATAATGTCCATACTGCATACGTTAAGGGATCAACTAACATAAAATTAGTGCTAACATGCTTTATAGACACTCTACGTTTCTGAATCTCTTCTTTAACAGTAAAATATTTCAATTCCATATGCTTAACACCTTTTGAATACTTTTCGTTTTTAGAAAAGAAGACTACTGCAGAATTATCACAATAAATTTTCAGCAACCTATCAATACTGTCGACCAATTCAAGCCTTAAAATAAAGTTTCGCAGCCATTTAGCTTGAACCATGGCTTCAAAGCATGCCACAAATTTAGCTTCCATAGTGGATGTAACAATTACAGACTGCTTCGCACTTTTCCATGATATAGCTTCTCCAACTAAAAAATACAGATAACCATAAGTAGATTTTCTTGTATCCACACATCCTGCAAAATTTGAGTCTGTGTATCCAATCACTTCAAGGTTACTAGACCTCCTATAAGTAAGAATGTGACCTTTAGTGCCTTGCAAATATCTCAGAACTTTCTTTTCAGGTTTCCAATGATCCATACCAGGATTACTCTGGTATCTTCCTAACATTCCAACTGCAAAGCTAATATCTAGTCTCGTACAAGTCTAAGCATACATTAGGCTCCCAACAAGTGATGCATATGGAATTGCTTCCATTTCCTTTCGTTCTAATTCATTCTTAGGACATTGCATAATACTAAACTTGTCTACTTTTTGAATTGGTACTGGAGTCGATGAGCAATTTTGCATTCTGAATCTCTCTAAAACTTTATTAATATATGCTTTCTTAGACAAACCTAACAACCTTGTGATCTATCGCGAAATATTTCTATCCCAATCACATAGGATGTCTCACCTGTATCTTTCATTTCAAAGTTACTAGAGAGAAACTTCTTAATCTCATTTAAAAAAAACTAAGATCATTAGTTGCAAGCAAGATATCATCAACATATAGAATCGGTAATATAAACTTACTCCTACTGACATTTAGATATATACACCGATCAACAGTGATTTCTTTAAATCCAAAGGAAACAACAGTATCATTGAACTTAATGTACCATTGTCTTGAAGCTTGTTTAAGTACGTACATTGATTTCTTAAGTTTGCACACCATGTGCTCTTTTCCCTTTTCTTTGAACCCCATTGGTTGGTCCATGTACACATCTTCCTCTAAATTCCTTTTAGAAAGACGGTTTTCACATCCATCTGGTGTAACTCTAGATCATAATGAGCCACTAATGCCATAATGATTCTTAGAGAATCCTTTCTTCAAATTGGTGAAAAGCTTTCTTTATAGTCAATGCCATCTTTTTGAGTGAATTTCTTTGCAACTAGTCTAGTCTTGTACCGTTCTAAGTTACCATGAGAGTTACGTTTGGTCTTAAAAACCCATTTACATCCAACTCTCTTACATCCTTCTGGTAACTCAACAAGATCCCAAACCTCATTCTGTTCCATAGATTTCAACTCATCTTTCATGACATCTAACCACTTGTCACCATCTTCACTATTCACGGCTTGTGAAAATGTCACTGGACCATCTTTTATACCCAAGTCAAATTCAAAATAATCATTAGAAATAGCATATCTCCTTTCCCTTTGAGATCTTCTTAATGCTATTTGTTGTGGTTCTTCTACAATGGATTCATTCGGTTCATTGACAATAGTTTCATCATGAGCAATGAGATCATTCATTTGTTGTTCTTCATTATTATTGATCGGTTCAATAACATGAGCAACAACAACTTTACTAGAGCTACAAGTCAAAGAAACTTGTACTCTCACTTCTTGAATTGCCACTTTATGTGGCATTTCACTCCCACTAACTTCACCATCTTCAATGAACCTAGAATTTCTAGTTTCTATAGTCCTTGTAGTATGATTAGGACAGTAAAATCTATACTCTTTTGACTTTTCTGGATAACCAACGAAATAACCACCGATTGTTCTTGTATCCAATTTTTTTTCTTATGGGTGGTAGTATCTAATTTCTGCTGGCAACCCCAAATATGCAGGTTCCTTAAGCTAGTTTTCCTTCCTGTCCACAGTTCAAAAGGAGTCTTTGGAACTGCCTTATTAGGAACCCTATTTAATACATACATGACAGTCTTTAGAGCGTAAGTCCATAATGAAATGGGTAAAGAATAATTACTTAACATACTTCTAACCATGTTCAACAAGGTTCTATTACGCCTTTCTGATACAACATTATGTTGTGGTGTACCTGGCATTGTGTATTTAATACAAATCCCTTGCTTTTCTAGGAATTTAGCAAATGGGCCCGGATGTTGTCCACTTTCATCATACCTTCCATAATACAAACCACTCCTATCTGACCTGACAAATTTCACCTTTCTGTCTAATTGTCTTTCAACTTCATTAATGTAAATCTCTAAAGCATTTATAACTTGAGATTTATCATGTAGCAAATAGACATAATCATAACGTGAATAATCATCAATGAAGGTGATAAAATATTTCTCTTTATTGAAAGAGTTAACATCAAAAGGACCGCAAATACCAGTGTGTATAATTTCAAGAAGCTGAGTGCTTCTTGTAGCTCCTTTCTTTGTGTATTTTGTTTATTTGTCTTTGATACAATTCACACAAACATTCAGATCAGTAAAATCTAAATTCGGAAGGATTTCATTATTTACCAATCTTTCAATTCTTTCTTTGGAAATGTGTCCCAAACGTTTATGCCACAAATAAGCGGAACATTCATTAATTAAGGTACGTTTAGTACCAACATTATGATACAGAGTCATAAGCGTTTCGACATAAAGATTATCAAGACATAATTTATATAATCAATCACATAAGGTACCATTGCCAATCAAATGATTGTGCTTGTACAAACTGAAACTACCACTACCAAAATTAAAAGAGTATCCAGCTTTATCAAATTTAGAAATAGAAACTAAATTCCTAGATATACTAGCTACATAAAAAGTTTCACATAAGTTCAAATGATGTCCACTATCAAGGATCAAAAGGCAAGTCCCAACAACTTCCATTGGAACTTTAACTCTATTATTCATAAAGACAAACTTTAACTTTAACTTTATTCCACTGGTTTCCTCTTGAACTAACATACTGTGCAATTCATGCTCATTCCATTTGTCTTTCATGATATTATAGTTCATTTGAAAAAGACCAAACTTAGAGGTAATGAGTTCAATATGAACTGCACCAGGAAATTTTCATCCACATCCATTCCCAATGACTTCAGTCTTGCTGCAATATTTTTCATTTCAACAACATGCTCATGCATAGTACGTGAATCATCAAATTTCATGGTGGTCAGTGTACTCATTAGCGTCCCAGCAAGATATTTGTCAGTAGTTTGGGAGCACTCTTCCACAAGTTTTATCATTCTTTAGCACTTTCAATTTGTGGAAGAAGTTGACTTAATGTTGTTTGCAATGGTCATTCACATGTACATCAGACACAATATATTGAATCTTTCCCAGTTCTTAAAATAGACCCTTTCATCCTCAGTGCTTGCATCAGTAATAACACTAGGTTTCTCTTCTCTAAGAGCTAAATCCAAATCCATTATCCCAAGGTAAAATTCAATTTGCTCTTTCCATTCATAGAAGTTTAGTCCATTGAAAACTGCAATAGTTGAGAAAAGCAAATATATAGCAACAGATACTACAAGGTATAAAATTTGAAAAAAATTAATACTTTGAATAATACATATCACATACTATCATAATTCACAGATTCATACATCATAAAATGTATACTAATGTTCACCTTTGGGGATCCATTAATACACAACATTCAGCTATAATGATGCTAATAAATTTTTGTGTAATTTGACAATAATACATACACTACCTGGAATTACTTACTATTTTTGGATGTGTAAATAGAGCTAGCCATGTATCCAGTATGCCAACATTCATCTTTATTTATTATGACCACAAATAACCAACCTTTGGGTTGATCCTTAACTGTCCCATAATAATAAACTTCAACTCATCCATAAAAAAGTAATTTTAATACATTCATAGCATCAAAATTATGAATGATTGAAATGAACATACAATTTGGAATTAAATCACTCATACAAATTTGGCCACTTTGGTGACTAACAAATTTGTCATACTTTAATTCGAAGATACAAACCCTTCATAAAATACAAAAAAAATGTTAAAATTATAAGATTTTAACAACATTCTAACATCATAGTTAATTTTCAATGTCAATAAAATATACATTCATTCGATCACAACACATCAATGCCTGTACACTTTATCAAATACAATTTTAAATATGCATTGATATAATTTTTTTGAATAAGGAAGAACAACAAAATGATTTTACTTTTCATCACCAACATTAATGTGTCTTTGTCTTGTAGTGATAGGAAAGATAATTTGCATTTAATATATATATGTTGAATCGAAAACACCATCAGGACTTTATCATGATATCCATTGGAACATAAAGCATACCAAGTGAGAAACAACAACTCCATGGGACAGTGTAAGGCTTTGTCATATTATTTGATCAGTAATACTCGCAACAAGCAGAAAATTAAGATTCAAAATCTACTAGAATACTTTATCGTTGCATCAATCAAAATTAGTAATGGAAAATCACAAATTCTTAAACCTGTAGCTCTGATACCACATGTAAACATAATCTATAATTTCTATTTAAAACAATCACATTAAAGACATGAACAAGATCTTTAGAATTCATGAGTTTCACATGAATTTATCATGTAAACATAAATCTATAATTTCTGTTTAAAACAATCACATTAAGAACATGAATAGGATTTTTAGAATTCATGCGTTTCACATGAATTTATCATGTAAACATAAATCTATAATTTTTGTTTAAAACAATCAAATTAAGAACATAAACAAGATCTTTAGAATTCATGAGTTTCACATAAACATACCTTTGTCCATGATTACGGAAGATCTTTTATGATAGAATGTTTTCTCAAAGTCTTGACCCTTTCTGTTGTTGTACTTCTTTTGATAGTGACAGGATACAACTCTCATGGACAGAGAATGACAGTATTCAGTTTTCTAGATCCCTATTTATTAAAAACTGAACCACTATGCTTAAGATAATTGCACCTATCAACAGTTATCCTTTTAATAACTTCCCTTTGTAGCTAATTATCGTTATGTCCTTATTCATTAAATCAAATAGCATTTATTTAAATGAGCCACAATGATAAATCTTACGGTCCTCTCCCAGGTTCCTTCCTTCGATCATGTAGATTTTGGCCAGACCTATCGGTCCAATAGGAGATCACAATTCAAATTTTGGATAAATTGGCGAAAACAGTGTAATTAGCCAAAAAAAATCTCACTCAACCATTTCAAACTACCATCTATTTATTCTTATTCGTATATTTGATTTTCTTAATTGTCTATTTGTTTCAATTTATCCTCTTTTTATACTAATTACTAAATCTAATTTCAATAGTTTTGTTTTTTAAAAAATAATATTTAAAATAAATTTATATCACAATTTAAATTATGTATTATAAATATCAAATATAATTTATATATTTCAAAATATTCGTTTATTATAAGTTTTAATTATAATATAATTTATATATTATACTTACCGAAATCTGGAGCTGACCTACATCACAGTCGTTGTAGTCAAGATGGAGTCAAGATGGACTCCATGATATGAGAACAAAGGGGGATCTACAAAACAAAGGACTATGGTGCTCAAGTAAATTCGCGAGTGAACTGAAAATGAATTGAAAGGGTGAGATATAACCTAGTATTTATAGAATGAAGTATGAGTTTCAGGTCCGTATTAGTAGAGGCTGCTACAGTGGTGTGACAACCCTTGCACATAATTCCTAGCTTATAGATAATAGCTAGTAGATAAGTCGTACCTTATAGATAATTCGTCTCTTATAGATAATTAAGTATTTACCACTTGATAAGGGAGTTGTAACATTATCATTAATATTTAAATATTAAAGTATTTAAGAGATAAATTATCAGCCCCATTAGTCTAGCTGCTGAGGGCGATGTGGTCGTGCTCCTGTGTCAGGGCTGACATGGATGACTGCCGTGTGTATTAGAGCACCACGTCACTTGGCACGTCCATCTTGTGGACCTTAGACAGTACATATATAATATTTATTATAATTTTGAATTATATAAAAATAAATATTATCCTACACCTTTTTATATAATTCGGGGTGGGTATACGGACCGGTCTAGCTCTATTAAGGCTTGATTTTCAAAGCTCGTGTTTTAGATGAGTTGGATAAAAAATACATGGTCTTTTTTTCAAAGTCCATATCCGACTCACAAAAACTGTGGATAAATAGGTCAGTCTGTGATTCCAAATAGTAATTTGAATATATATTCGTGGTAGGAAAAAAAATAAAAAAGTGAAAAATGTATAAATTTAAACGAAAAAATTGACTTCGTTTTTTAAGCTAAAATTCATCAAACTAAAATATACCAATATTTCAAACATAACAAATTAGCAATAACATTCTAAACTAAAGATCAAAATCTTAAGATAATAAATTAATAATACTTACACATATGACTTAGGCGGGTTACATGGATAGTCCGAGAGTTCACAGATAAAGCATAGGTCTATAGGCTTAACAAGTTGGACTTAGAAACTTGATATAGCTATGTCTGTTATTCACTAAGGTCCACAGGCTTAACATATCAGTCCGTGGATCCGGGTCCATATACTTACCCCTAGATATAATAAAATACTAGTATATATATATATATATATATATATATATATAAGGTTTAAATATATTTTTATCTTTGAAAACACATTTTGATTTGATCCTTGTAAAAAAAATTCTTTGATTTCCATCCCTAAAAAAAGTCTAAATTCATTGTTTTTTGTCCCTACTCTATGTGATACTTGCTAGCTAATTATATGTTTAGGTCAAATGACTATAGCAAGTGACACTCATTAGTGTTTTGTTGTCCTGTGTGTCAGTGGCTATAGCAAATGACACAAAGTTCATTATATAAAAATTAGAATGGATGGAAAAAATAATAAATATAACAATATTGTGTTTTACAATTTCATGTTTTATGAGAGGGAAGATGCTGAATAAAAAATGGGAGTTGTGGGAGATGAAGTGTGAGAGTTGTTAATGATGGAAAAACTATATATAATTTTTTATGAAGGAAAGAGAAAATAATTAAATTAAAAGTGAGAAAATTAAAAAGAAACTGTCATGCCTCATCTTACCGAAGGTAATATGCGGTTATGTGGGAGGAGAGATAGTGTGCGATTATGTGGGAGGGAATTGTGATATGCAGTTGTGTTAGAGGAAGATTAAAAAAAGAATATACAAATTAATAATAATAATAATAATAATAATAATAATAATAATAATAATAATACAAAGAAATAATATTTAAACTCATGCACTCAATGCGAGATGGGTGTTAGAACCTAAAAAAAAAACAAGGATGAGAAAAAGAAACAAAAAATAATATACAAATTAATAATAGTAATAAGAAGAGAGAAAATTTGGTAACAAAAGAATGCTCATTAGCGGGGACGATCTAAAAATTGATCAAAGGGGAGCTGAGTTTTTTTCCTTTCCTTTTTTTTATAATTATTTATCAGAAATATTTTACGTCATAAATTTTTATAAGTAATTCGAATTTCAGAACATATTTGATTTTAAAATTCTGAAATAATTGCAATTATTTTTTTAATTAAAAAATTAAAGTATTTAAATTGAAAATAATTATAACAATAATTATAGTTAGAATTAATTCTTTTAAAAGATAAAATTCATAATTAATTAACAAAATTTTGAATTTGAAATATACCAAAGTAAAACTAATTACCCATTATCCCACCCCTTGCACTAACTCCATAATTTTCATAAAAAAATAATAATTACACTGGCGAGATCCGATTTGGCGATTTCTCTTTGGAATTTTAGGAGGTTTGTTAATAAAGAGGTTAGTAATTAGAAGTTACACAAACAAATTAGATTAAGTCGGTTATTCTTGAAGTAAGACACTACTACAAAATGTATTTTCCAGGACGCGCATTCAAAGACGGTTGTAATAAAATCGTCTTAAAAATTGAAACGATGGCAGTATTGTAAATAATTACAATATTTTTAAAACGGTTATACCATAACCGTCTTTATAGCATATTTTTGAAAATGATCTTTTAATCCTGAATATAGGGACTCAACGTGCCTCTCATTCTTTCTTTCAGTTTTTATTTTTATTTTTTTTATTTTTCAAGTTTTCATTCTCTCTCTCTCTCTCTCTCACGGGCGCCTGTTTTTTAACTTCTTTTCATTCTCTCTCGCGGTTCTCTGTCTCCTCTGGTCCTCACATACCCATACTACTTATCCAACCCTCTCGCGTCTCCATCGTGGTCAAGCTCGTTGCGGCAGAGGTAATGGGAGGCGTCGCCAGTGGGAGATCTGGGAGAAGAAGGAGTGCAGAACTAGGGTTTGAGTCCAACCGAGGGTGGTGCAGTGAGGGATAACGATAGGGTTTGGAATTTGAGTAGGGGCGCGTGGTTGATGGAGGGGTGGGAGAGGTCGGGGATTGTGACCACGAGCGGTTTGTCGTTGCGGGATTTGATCTCTGCGGCGTAGAGGGTGAGGACGAGAATGTAGTGAATATCAGCAAGATCGAGGAAAAGGGCAACGATCATGTTCAAGAAGATAAGGGAAGAAAGAAGAACAAAAAATCAGTGAGTTGTAGATTTCCAAAGAGAAGGAAAATGTTTTGACTCCCGAGAAACAGGGGTTGTTTTTGGGCCCCCTGGCATAGGAAAAACAATGCTTGCAAAGGCTGTAGCAATTGAAGCTGGAGCAAATTTCATTAACATTTCAATGTCCAGCATTACTTCAAAGGTATTAATGTTGTAAATTACTATTTTTTGTTGTGTATTTCCTTGTATGCTTCAGTAACAAGAAAATATATGATTTTGTTTGTTGCTGTGGTTTGGTGAAGGAGAGAAGTATGTCAAAGCAGTGTTTTCTCTAGCTAGCAAAATTGCTCCAAGTGTTATTTTTGTTGACGGGGTTGCTTTATCGTGTCATTTGTTTATCTTCCTTTGAAGTTCCCTTTTCCTTTATTTTAAATATTTTTATAATACTTTTTAGCCTTCATATGAGCCATTTCTGGACTATTTTGAGAGGATAGTATGCCTATCAAATGGGGAAAGCAAAGTTATGTTTTATATAATAATGTTTAAGGGATGTAAATGGGTATAAATTCACTTTTATTTTACATTCTTTTTTTCCTTTTCATCCCTAACTAAAAACATGAATTTATACATGGGTATAAATGTCTTGTAAAAATGGAAAAAAAAAAGAAATTAGCAGAAATGGTATCCCCTTTATCTAATGTCTATATTGATGGAGATCAATTAAAACGGGACCTTTAATTTGAAACAGTAACTAATCTGGCCATGGAGGTATATGAACTAAGAAATTAATTATGTTAATGTGAGAGAATTTGAAAAGGATTATTTTTTTACTGTTTATAACGAATAAATTTGAAAGCTAATTTTTATGGCTCTTAATCATGTTATGTTAATTTGAAAAGGATAAATTCATCTATTGAATTTTTTTATGCATATGAAATTATGACCCTTTTGTCAGTTAATTGTGTGTCCGCATTTTTATTATATTGTATTGTATATAAGTTAAAAAGAGAAAACACAGCCATCATTATATATTTATTTTATTGTTGGAAAAATAATTCTTATATTTCTTCAAAAAACATATTTCAAATTTTTTAAAATAAAAAAAATTTAAACGAAGTAGTGAGATAGTTTGGGATTTTAAAAACAAAAAGAAATGATAA
>PYAF01001305.1:298959-315646 GCA_007407185.1 Glycine tomentella | reverse complement strand
GTAGTTTAAATTTTAAAATTAAAAAATTGACAATTTTTTTAAAAATAGTGATTTCTTTAAAAAGCTAAGATGACAATAGTGGGATAGTTTGAATTAAATTAAAAAATATTTTTTTATAAAAAATAAAAATAGTTTGTTTACGTTGGTTTAATTAACAAATTGGTAGGATTTTACAATTTAAAAATGAGCAGTAATAAATGGGTATATTTTTAAACATTAACAAATTGATAGATTGCTAAAAGTTAAAAAAAATAGTTAATAAATTCATACTTTTTTAAAATTAAAAAGTCTTCAGTTTTAGCTGACAATTTTGTTAAATTCTTAAAATTTAAATCAATGGACAATTTTAATTAAGAATTTCATCAATTAAGTTTAAAATTCAAAAGAGCATTTGAAAAGGATAATCTGGAGTGGAGGATGGTGTCGATGAAGATGCGTGTGTCCTTGTGGTGTTGCCGGCCGGGATGTCGATGATGTCAGTGTCGGCGACGGAGCAGGGGGTGGAGGGTGGTAACGAAGCAGTAGTTGGAGAAGCGGTGGTCGCCACCAACTGAATCAATGATGTGGCGCACATCGTCGAGGCACTCGGTGCTAACGACGAGAGGAGGCCAGAGATCATGTGGACCTCACAGAAGGTCCTGACGTCGCCGTCGCTGAGGATGATGTGGCAGCTTTTGACAAAGTGCTTGTAGGCCTACGGGTTGTCGAAGCGCTGCACGATGGACCACACGATGGAGACGGGGTGTCAATCTCATGCACCACGGCTGGGCACCACTGGTGCAGGGACACAACGTGGGTGTGGTGGTGAGCCACCGCATCGGGAACAATCGTGGAAGGTAACATTTCTTTGTTTCATAATGAAACTATGAATTTGTTGAATGAAACTATGAATGTAATGGTGTTCACGGGTACGGGTCACACATGAACTTGAATTGATCCAAACCGATCCGAATAGTTTAGGGTGAATCATTTATGTATTTGGGTTAAAATCGAACTGAACCAATCAAAATCATTCATGAACGGGTTAAGTCACAGGTTTAGATTTATAGATCCGATCAAAACCGAACCGAACAAAACTATCAAATTTTTTAGAGTTATTTGGTTTGACTTTCAATACTGCTAATATTGGGACTCCAAGTGTTGAAACTGCAAGTGTTGAGACTACTAGTGTTGGAACTTCTTAAGGTATTACTTTTGAATCATATTTTGTTCATTTGTTTCATCAAATCTGGTTGTAGCAAATCTAGTTGCAACAAATTTGATTGTAGTAAATCTGGTTGAAGCAAAGCTTATTACAAGATATTAGTTTATAGAAAATAGTTGTTAGTTTGTAGGAAATAGTTGTTGCTCAATTTTTATAGTAAATCTCATTGAAGAATATGTATTAGTCTATTTAGAATATTTGTTGATGATATTAAATGAATCAATTTTACTACTTTCAGACATTTGACAATATTGTGTTAATTGTATTATTGGAATTAATCAAGATATAAAATAGTAGTTCTAAGAAGAAAAAAAGATCAAATTTAAATGAGTAACCTGTTGGTTCGAACCAAACCAAACTGTTCATGAATGAGTTTGGTTGGATTTTAAATGTTGTTTGTAAAAACGAACCGAATCAAACCGATCAAATTTGATTGGGTTGAGTCTTAAATTTGGCCAAAAGTGATCCGAACTAGCCCGCAATTACCCATATATGAATGAATGAATGATTTGGTGTATTTTGAGAGAAAAAGAAAGGTAACATGTTTCAATTACTTTTGTAGTTATTACATTATTATTATTTAAAATTAAGTTTTTAAATATGTTTTTAAAGGTAAAATGATCTAATAAAAGTGAAGACCAAAAAATAATTATTGAATTGAGTATCCCTTTATCTATTGGTATAAATGATAATGGGTATGAAATATGTTTTACATAAATTCCCTTTATTTCTTGTTTTATTTTGACAGTGTATGCTTAAAAAGTCTAAAGGAATACGTCACATAATTAAGCCAGTTACTTTTTTGAAATCGATTAATCATACATGGCGGTTAGTCCAGTCTAGAAATTAATGAAATTATTTATAATGAACTTATAAGTTTATTTCTTCTTATTAAAAATTTATGACTTTTTTATGGGTTTTTTTTATCTTTTCTAGAAAAAAAAACTGGTAAGGTTTTTTTATATAACTTATGAACAAAGACTTGTTTAACAATAAGTTATTAATAAGTTATATATCTAAACCCCTTTAATCTATTTTAAGAAAAATATATCCACATAAACTTATTTACTTCATATATAATTTACGAAGTTTAGTAACTTTAACAATGCCTTTTATTTCAAAATTTGCAAAATTTGGTTGTATATCGATATCCCTTTAATAACTCTAAATATTTTCTAATGGCAAGAAGGCATGCATTTTAATTTACTCTAGGAACATGCCAAAGAATCTACCCTGAGAAACCCTCCATATATTTTTCATTTAATCACCATAATGAAATCTCTCTCACCTTACACATATATAATATTCAAATAAAGACTCACGCAATGTACAACTTATACCTATTTTCATTACTCACTCTCCTCCACCCCTTATTCTTCTCTCCCCAGTTGGTTGGTATTCTTAGAAAACTAATCCGTAGAAGGGTGTTGCTTTGGGAATGGTCTTTTTCGTGATCTTCCACAGCTTTCTTGAACTGTGTTGTGAGGCTTCTCTCCAATGAAGGTTTATATATACCCTATGCAAAAGAAATTCTATGAGCACAATTCAAGATAGCTGTGGAAAATCACTGAGATGATCTGGTTCATCAATTCCTCTTTGAATTAAATTGTTCTCTATGTATGCCATCTTTCTCTTTCTGCACAATCTATACACACACATATCCAGATTCACTTTTTTTCCTTCAGTTTTTGGTGACTTGTTCTTCATATACACACACAATCCACTTTAATTTTGCTTTATTAAAATTAAAGTTCCATTTTTTGTCATATAGTAATCCATGAAACCGATCTTCACTGGTAGGATAAAATCATCAACATCTTTGTTCCTGTAAAAAGTTGTATGTTTTGTTTTATCGATTTATAATAATTTTATCTAACTAACATTCTTATTTTATTTTACGTAAAGGATACTTGTGATCTCAAAGTATCATGCATAGTCAAAAAAGTTGTTGTGGGATCGATGAAGGTGGAAGTGCGAGACTTTGTCTTCAAGTGAAGAAAAGAAAAATTGAATGTTTTACTACCATGTTTGTAAATTACATTATCAGCTACATTTTCATCAATTTAAATAAAAAGAAAAATAGTGAACAATAATGCAGGTGTACGTAGCTGCAATTGTGACACTGCCACAGATTCTGAACACATGCAATCAAGTTTTGAGTCACTTCTTTCTACCTAGTTTTTTCTACTTTTTAAGTAAAATGACATGCAGCTAATTAAATTATTTGGAACATATATAATTTACCCTTCATATTTTTTTCTTCTTTCATGTTTACATATAATGACTAGACATAATTACTATTAGAGCGTGTTTATATCTACCTTGTATTTAAAAATTGTGCCATTTCCACATTAATTAAGATAGAACTTTCTATGGTTATTAACTTCTGATTTTCACTTTCTATATATATACACGTTCTAAGCTGATGGACTTAGAACCGAACACGTACTTAACTAGCAAGCACTGTTGCGTTAGGTACTTTGGCCCAATTGCATAAGACATGTCACTATGACAAGATCGTGCATGATCTTGAAACCAAAACCTTAGGTTGGGTTTGCACTAAAGAACAAAGGAGAAAAGATATCTTTGTTTTCTCCTTAGCCAAAATAAATAAAATTAATAATCAATTCTATTTTTTTTTATAAATTTATTTTGAGGTTTTTGTCCATATATAAGCCAGTTGTATATTCTGGAGTTTTCTGTCCATGGCTTGTGATATAATTGTTGCTACAAAACTAAAGCTGATAACTTTTGGAAAATAATTCATTTCTTTCTACCCCACTATTTAATTTTGTTCCCAAAAAAGAAGTTATATATCAACACTAGAGGTTGAGCACTGAGCTCAGCAGAAGTTTCAGATCACACTGAGTGGGTGGTGACAATGAAAGGTGATGAGGAAGGATTCCTTATAGGAGTTATGCATGTATGCTTCATGAAATTCAGATGCTATTGATCTCAAAGCAAAATCAGCAACAACCAAACCTATCACTTTTCTCATTATTGTTGTTGGAGTTAAAGTTGGACCACAATAGTTTTGAGAATCATTGTTCTAGTGTCGATATAGGGATGGGGAATTACATCCACTCATGTTGTAAAGTATTTTATATTAATTATTCATTATTATGAATTCTAAGGTGCCGTGTACGTTTAAATAATTATATTATGATAAGCAAAGGTTGGCATAGGAGTGTAATTAAGGCTTTGTTGTACTTATGAGTAAAAATAATTTATTTAGTAAAATTATATGTATTTAATTTTTATTATATGTAAAATTTTATTGGATTAACAATAATTATAAATTAATTGTGAGCGGAATTAACCTTTGATTTGATAGGTTTGAAATACTCATGTTCTTTGACACTAGAAAAAAAAATATATTATAATAATAACTTTTCTAGAATTGAAAAAAATTGCTTTTGCTTGTTTCTAGAAATGTAAAACTGTGACATCTAACCAACTTCCATCTTCTTTCGAAGTTTATGCTATATCTCAGGCTTTTTGTATGAGATATATAACAATATCTTTTTAATTTAATAATTAAGATTAAAAATTAGTAATTACAGACTTCTTCAAAAGATAATATGTATTTATTTTTAATCATTGTCATTGAAGTAAAATCTAATAATATATATATATATATATATATATATATATCCTTTATTTATTTTTTACAATGACGACCAAGCATTTTTATATGAATAATTCCACCTCCTCCCACATATATATCAGCTTTTTGTATGAATTACAAAATTATCTTGAATGATGTACATACATACAGATGTTAAAAAAAAATACTAAGTAATTTGTAACAAATACATAATTAAATAACCAAATATCAATTACCAATATATATATATATATATATCATATCTCTATATAAATTATAGAATATTTGTCTTGAATGATGGTGATTTTAGAAACTATTCTCCAGCAAAGAATGTTAGTAATCTTCAACAATAACGTTTTAAGTTTTTCTTTTCTTTACTTTTTCTTCAACCCATCCTTCTCATCTTTATCTTTAAATTTTACTTCAACATTTTTTATAAAAGAAATTATTAATAAAATAAAATAATATATTTTTATATCATAAATCTAAAATATAATTTATATGTTCAAAAGTATTTATTTATTATGATTATAATTTTAATATAATTTATATATTTAAAATATTTATTTATTATAAATTTTATTTATACAATATAAATATTTGTTAAATAATAATAATAATCTAAACTAATATATAAAGAGGATAAAACTTTGTGTAATTATTTTTTGTTTTCACATTTTTAGACCATTTTATCCTCTTTAATCTCTATTTTGTTGGAATTCTTTTGTGATTTTGTTTTGTCCCTCACTTCTATCCCAATAAGTTAGTTTCTTCTTCAATAACATAATATTATGCATATTAAAACGGACTCACTAGCTAACCAAAATCAGGTAACCACCATTAACCACTCTCCACTAATTTATATTTCTTATTTCATTTTGATTTCCCAATTATTTGTACGATACAATTTTCTATTTATACCTAGACTGGAATTTGAGAGTGAGAATTAAAGAAGGGTTGTCATGTGGGGAGAGGGAACAAATGCAAAATTGACTTTTTCTGTCGTATGGTACAAAATCCCAAGTAATTAACCTTTATCTCCAATTTTTTTATTCCAACTAGTTCTTACACATCTTTTTATATTTTATTTTCTTTTTTGTTACTAATTACTGTTTTAATTAATTTAATAGACATTTCATGGGATATGCAATTGGAATTTATCATTGTCAACGAGAAGGGAATTTATGAAAACAAGGACAGAAAGAATATTTTTTCAAAACCAATATTATTGTAATTTTCCTATGACAATTAATTATTTTTATTTTTAGTTGTGATATATAGTTTATTTTTAATTTTTCCATTTGAAATGTTTCACTCATTGAACAGAATTCATAAATCATAATTAGAAATTATTGTATATTAATTTTTGACGCAATAATATAATAGAAATGTGGATGCACAAGCACGATAGCTTATGTGTTTCCAATAATAATAATAATAATAATAATAAATTGATTAACTGAATTGATCATCTGGTCAAATTTAATAATACTATTCTCACGCACATGTTTATGTACGTGAAAAAAAATAAAAAAAGACATTTAAAAGAAATATTGTTATAAAAAGAATTAAAGCAAGTTCTAAAGCATTAATTACACATAAGACTGTCCGTCAATTTATTGTCACCAGATATATGGAGTACACTATAAAAACATACTTTTGCGTCTTTAAAAAAACATTTTTTAATATAAAATTGTTATCATTTTTTTGTGTGAATAAATTGTTATCATTTTACATGAACTTACATATAAAAATTCTCGAAATTAATTTACCGATAAATAAATAGAGCGCCTGTCCGTATATAAGATCCCGAATCACAATAACAGACAAAGAAGCAGTTTTGTGTCAAAGTATGTTTTATGCCATGCATGGGTCGATGAACTCAACTCATGGGTTAAACCAGCTATAAAAATATTGATTTATGGGATGCATTGAATTATGATTTTAAAATACTTTTTTAAGAGTTTTGTGATATTTAATTAAGATTTTTAAGATTTTTTAATGGTATAAATTAGTTTTGTAATATTTAATTAAGACTTTTAAGATTTTTTAAAGAGAATAACAAAATTCGATGATATTCAGTTAATATTTTTTATAATTTATAAAAAATCTTTTGGCACTTATAAAAAATCTTTTAGTATTTTAAAACATAGAATATTTTATGGATTGTTTTTTAAAAAAGATTTCGACGGATTTCATCAAACTTTTTAATATAAAACATTTATCAAACAATCTCATTCAAATCTTTGAATTTTGCTAGAACTCTTTTCTTTTCTTTTTTATTAATTATCATACTTTCTTTTCTCTCATAACACATATTCTCTTTTCTCTTTAATATTTTTCAAGATGAGTATGTCATATATGTTTCTCCTATTCTTTTGGAACAAAAAATATCAAATATACTTATACTCTACACACTTTTTTGTTTATTTTTTAAATTAAATTAATGTTTATCTCATGTGCTAAAGTTAATCATGTTTTTCTTAAAGGGATTATGTTCATCACATATTGGACGTAATATTTTTGTGACTGTTACCTTTAATTTCGTCATTCGCATAATTCAGTAATCCTTATACAAAATTTTCAACCTCACCTCTTCCTTTTAGTATATATTTATTGTCACATCTCATTTAAACATGTTATTGGATTTATTATGAAATAATTATAGTAATTAAAAAAATAGAAACTAACGTATAAATCTATTGTTCAAATCTTAAAAAAAATGAGACATTAAATTCATGTCACTTAAAAGTTATTAACTCAACAATCAAGTTATTTCTACTATAAACACTTTTTAAAAAACATCAAAAAAATATCAGGTACCGAAATACAAATAAAAAGGTTAGGTATCAAAACCAAAATATGCACAAATAGATACCTAAAATTATTTAAACATAAAATAATTAAAAAAGTTAATTATTGTTATCGAACCATATAAATTATTCGCTCCCTTCTTTGGAGGCGGCCATGGCAGCAACGAGCATGAGCTGTAATATAATCCCATGGTTATGAGCAGTTGGAAGCATTTGATTATGGCAAGCAAAAGTCAGAAACGACATCACAAAGAGCGTCTTCGAGGTGGAAGCAAAGAGAGACAAATTCAACATCCAAGAGTAAAGATATTTGCATGAATTGGAATGAATGAATACGACATAGGAGAAATATAAAGTAAGATAAGTTAAGGTGCATATGACAATTCATTGTAGGTTTATTACAATAAAAGAACAATATACTTTGAATAAAAACTCTTTTCAAATTTCGTGAGAGGGCATATAATATGTATATATCTGATTATTTCTTCTTATTATCACTTGCACAAACTACAAGAGTAAAAAGCTAGAATTAGCTAGCAATGATGATGAGAGTAAAAAGAAAGGAGTGAAAATTCGTGAGGTGGAATGACGATCATAATTAATTTTTTATTTTATTTTAAATTTAAATAGTTATTTTTACCTATTAAATAAAGATATTTTAGTTTTGATATCTAACCTTTATTTTATTTATTTATTTTGGTACTTGATAATTTTTTTTATAAAAAAAATACTTGTCAGATTACTTTAATGTTGACTCTGATGTGGACTTGATGATCTAATCAATAGAACGTTATATCATTAATTAATAAAGATATCCTAAAATATTGTATCTCATGTACCAAAAAAACTTTATATACTAAAACCAAAACACTCCTATTTTGTAGAAATAAAAAAGTTATTTAAGTGAACATTTAATTACTCTTTTGGTCCGTATAGTTACTAATAGTTTTCTTTTGGTCCCTGTAGTTTAAAACATAATATTTTGGTCATTTATACTTACAATTTTTTTAACCTTTTTGGTCCTTGTTGTCTAAAACCGTTTAACAACGTTATATTCAAAATTACTACAAAACTAAAATTGACGATGAAAAACTGCTCGAGACCATTTCAGTTTTGTAATAGTTTTAAAGTATGTGGATGTAACAACGTCAGACCTCTTAAGCAAGCTGCTTGAGTTTTTCGGATAACAAACGTGGTTGAATGAGAAAATCTCATTAAGAGTTTTTCAACGAAAATTAATTATCAATAAAATTAATACATATTTCACACCAATGTCATATTGAAAAAAAAAAATAGTTGTCTTTTATTGTTTTTTCATTGACAAAAAATTGTCCTTTTAATAACTACAATTGCTGCCGTGGCGATGCATTTCGCTGTCATGATGCAGTTACATACACACCATAGAAACCTTGATATTGCAGTCCCTCGATGCATTCCACTCATCGAAACATAATCCGATAGAGTGCCACTGCTTGTTTGTATTTGGAATCGAAACGGTTCTGCTTGTGGTTTCTTTCTTCCTCGCTGGCTATGAAACCCAGTGCAGCGTAAAACGACACCTACCTTGGGTGCTCAAAATTCAGTGTTCTGTTTCGCAACACAACAAAACACAACGCAACATAAACAAGTAAAACAGGACGGTAGATTCAACAAAACCATAACCAGAACAACCTCTCTGTATGTTTCGTTTTTTCCTCAGACACGTGTGAGGGAAACACACGTACACACACCCGCTGCACTCACAGCTTCAGTTTCCCACTTTAACACTTAGACATGTTTGTATTTCCGTTACGTTTAGTTGGCACCAATTTTGAAGTGTCATTTTGTGAGTATTACAACAAAAAGACTAAATAGTAATACACTTCTACATGCACTAGGTGCGTTCTCTAATTACACTTAGAATTTCATTTTTGTAATCTAAGATTTATCATTGTGGCTCATTTAAATAAATCTTATTTAATTTAATGAATAAATGACATAAGGATAATTGGCTACAAAGGAATGTTATTAAAAGGATAATTATTGATAGGTACAGTTATCTTAAGTGTAGTAGTTCAGTTTCTAATAAATAAGGATCTAGAAAAGCAAATATCGTCCCATGAGAGTTGTATCTTATCACTATCAAAAGAATATACAATAACAGAAAGGGTCAAGACTCTCAAAAAGCATTCTACCATAAAAGATCTTCCGCAATCATGGACATAGGTATGTTTATGTGAAACTCATGAATTCTAAAGATCTTGTTTATGTTCTTAATGTGATTGTTTTAAATAGAAATTATAGATTTATGTTTACATGATAAATTCATGTGAAACTCATGAATTCTAAAGATCATGTTCATGTTCATGTGATTGTTTTAAACAAAAATTATAGATTTATATTTACATAATAAATTCATGTGAAACTCATGAATTCTAAAGACTCTGTTCATGTTTAATTTTGATTGATGCAACAATAAAGTATTCTAGTATATTTTGAATCTTAACTTTTTGCTTGTTGCGAGTATTACCGATCAAATAATATGACAAAGTCTTACACTGTCCCACAGAGTTGTTGTTTCTCGCTTGGTATGTCTTTTGTTCCAATGGATATCACGATAAAGTCCTGATGGAGTTTTCGGTTCAACGTATATATATATATATATATATATATATATATATATATTAAATGCAAATTATCTTTCCTATCACTACAAGACAAAGACACATTAATTTTGGTGATGAAAAGTAATCAATAATGGTCGATCATTTTGTTGTTTTTCCTTATTCAAAAAAATTGTACCAATGCATATTTAAAATTGTATTTGATAAAGTGTATATGCATTGATGTGTTGTGATCGAATGACTGTATATTTTATTGACATTGAAAATTAATTATGATGTTATAATGTGTTTGAATGTTGTTAAAATCTTATAATTTTAACATTTTTTTTGTATTTTATGAAGGGTTTGTATCTTGGAATTAAAGTATGATAAATTTGTTAGTCACCAAAGTGGCTAAATTTGTATGAGTGATTTAATTCCAGATTGTATGTTCATTTCAATCATCCATAATTTTGATGCTATGAATGTATTAAAATTATTATTTTATGGATGAGGTGAAGTTTATAATTATGGGGCAGTTAAGGATCAACCCAGAGCTTGGTTATTTGTCGTCATAATAAATAAACATGAATGTAGGCATAATGGATACACAGCTAGTCCTATTTACACATCCAAAGATAGTACGTAATTCTAGTTAGTGTATGTATTATTGTCAAATTACGAAAAATTTTATTAGCATCATTATAGCTGAATGTTGTGTAGTAATGGATCCCCAAAGGTGAACATTAGTATGCATTTTATGATGTATGAATCTTTGAATTATGTTAGTATGTGATATGTATTATTCAAAGTATTAATTTTTTCAAATTTCATACCTTGCAATATATGTTGCTACACATTCGCTTTTCTCAACTGTTGCAGTTTTCAATGGACTAAACTTCTCTGATGGAAAGAGCAAATTGAATTTTAGCTTTGGGTAATGGATTTGGATTTGGCTCTTAGAAAAGAAAAACCTAGTGCTATTACTGATGCAAGCACTGAGGATGAAAGGGTCCATTTTAAGAACTGGGAAAGATCCAATAGGTTGAGTCTGATGTACATGCGAATGAGCATTGCAAGCAACATTAAGTCAACTCTTCCACAAACTAAAAGTGCTAAAGAAATGATAAAACTTGTGGAAGAGTGCTCCCAAACTGCTGACAAGTCTCTTGATGGGAGACTAATGAGTACACTGACCACCATGAAATTTGATGGTTTACATACTATGCATGAACATGTTGTTGAAATGAAAAATATTGCAGCAAGACTGAAGTCATTGGAAATGGATGTGGATGAAAATTTCCTGGTGCAGTTCATATTGAACTCATTACCGTATGAGTATAGTCCTTTCCAAATGAACTATAATACCATGAAAGACAAATGGAATGTGCATGAATTGCACAATATATTAGTTCAAGAGGGAACCAGAATTAAGAATCAGGGAATTCATTCCATCAATTATGTCAAACATCAAGGAGCTGAAAGACAAGTGTTAAGAAGCATGAGAAAAAGGGAAGATGACCATTAAAGATCAATTAGGCTTCCTTTTCTCAAATCCACAAGAAGGAATATAATGGAAACAAATGTCATTTCTGTGGTAAGGTTGGGCACTTCCAAATAGGCATGACAACGAGGCGGGGCGGGGGCGCGTATTACATTCCCCGCCCCCATTCCCCGTCGGGTTTTAAAATTCATCCCCATCCCCGCCCCCGCTGGGGGTCGGGTTTTCCCCACTCCGCCCCCGCTATTTCACTAAAATTTAAAAAATAAAAAAAATAATATAATTTTTTTATTGAAAAATCGGATAAAAAAGTTAATTATGTAACAAAAAAATAATAATAACAATCTCACATTTAAAATATGGGATTATAATTTTAAAATTACAAAACAAAATCAATCGATTCAATTAAAAAAATAGAAAATAATATATTTTTTTATTTTTTTTATTTTTTTAATATTATTTATTACGGGGCGAGGGCGGGGGCGGGGCGGGTATCAGTAACCCCATACCCGCCCCCGCCCCCGCTTTTGGCTACCGGAGAAAACTCGAACCCGAACCCGAACCCGAAAAATTCGGTTTTTCCCATTAAAATCGGGGCGGATTCGGACGGGTACCCACGGGTTCGGGTCCCGTTGCCATGCCTACTTCCAAAAGGATTGCCCGAAACGTAAGACTTGGTTTGAAAAGAAAGGTAAGCCTTGTGCTTATATATGTTATGAATCAAACCTTGTTGAAGTTCCAAATAATACTTGGGGTGGATTGATTTTGGATGTACAACTCATGTTTCTAATATTTTGCATAGATTCCTTACGACCCAGACCACAACGCCAAATGAAAAGTTTGTCTTTATGGGTAATAGAGTGAAAGTTCCAGTGGAAGCTGTTGGGACTTACGGTTTACCTTGACAGTGGACATCATTTGGACTTATGTATATCTAGGAATTTAGTTTCTATTTCTAAACTTGATAAAGTTGGATACGCTTTTAAATTTGATAGTGGTAGTTTCAGTTTGTACAAGCACAATCATTTGATTGGCAATTGTACCTTATGTGATGAATTATATAAATTACGTCTTGATAATCTTTATGCTAAAACGCTTATGACTCTGCATCATAATGTTGGTACTAAATGTACCTTAATTAATGAATGTTCTGCTTACTTGTGGCATAAACGTTTGGGACACATTTCCAAAGAAAGAATTGAAAGATTGGTAAATAATGAAATCCTTTCGGATTTAGATTTTACTAATTTGAATGTTTGTCTGAATTGTATCAAAGACAAACAAACAAAACACACAAAGAAAGGAGCCACAAGAAGCACTCAGCTTCTTGAAATTATACACACTGATGTTTGCGGTCCTTTTGATGTTAACTCTTTCAATAAAGAGAAATATTTTATCTTCTTCATTGATGATTATTCACATTATGATTATGTCTATTTGCTACATGATAAATCTCAAGCTATAAATGCTTTAGAAATTTACATTAATGAAGTTGAAAGACAATTAAACAGAAAGGTGAAAATTGTCATGTCTGATAGGGGTGGTGGGTATTATGGAAGGTATGATGAAAGTGGACAACATCCGGGCCCATTTGCTAAATTCCTAGCAAAGCATGGTAATTGTGCTAAATACACAATGCCAGGTATACCACAACTGAATGATGTGTCAGAAAGGCGTAATAGAACCTTGTTGGACATGGTTAGAAGTATGTTAAGTAATTATTCTTTACCCATTTCATTGTTGACTTATGCTCTAAAGACTGTCATGTATGTATTAAATAGGATTCCTAGTAAAGCAGTTCCAAAGACTCCGTTTGAACTGTGGACAAAAAGGAAAACTAGCTTAAGGAAGCTGCATGTTTGGGATTACTAGACAGAAATTAGATACTACAACCCACAAGAAAAGAAATTGGATACAAGAATAATCAGTGATTATTTCATTGGTTATCCAGAAAAGTCAAAAGGGTATAGATTTTACTGTCCTAATCATACTACGAGGATTATAGAAACTGAAAATGCTAGGTTCATTGAAGATTGTGAAGTTAGTGGGAGTGAAACGTCAAATAAAGTGGCAATTCAAGAAGTGAGAGTACAAGTTCCTCACTACTACAAAAGCTGCATTCCACAACGTGCTATTGACGACGGTCGTTGAAAAACTGACGTTGTAGCATAACCGGTGGCAATTTTGTAAATTTTTGAACATTAATACAAAACAATGTCGGTTTCCCTAGTGCATGTCGTTGTTTACCATGATACAAAGTCGGTTATATAATAACCGTCGTTGTTTTCCATTATTCAAAGTCGGTTTTGATAATAACCGACTTTGATTCTTTTTAAAATTTTAAAAACAAATTAACCCCCCTTTTCTCTGCGCCCCCTTTCTCATAATCCCTAACCTCCATTGAAGGTCTCCCTCGCGAAGCACCCATTTTGCACTGTTTGCGATTCCAGTGCTCGCCTCAGTGTTTCGCCTTCCACCATTCTCGTACTCGACACCAATGTCGTTCTCAACCAGGTCCGCTTCCTCCTCCATTTTTCTTGCCTTAATTCAACATAGACTTTTTTTTTTGTGTGTGAATTGGAATGTGTGTTGTTTCTGCAGATTGATTTGTTGGAGAATCCTGTGATTGACGATGTTGTGGTGTTGTCCATTGTGTTGGAAGAGGTTAAGAACAAGAACATATCTGTTTACAACCGTATAAGAGCTATCTATAGCAATTCCATGAGGAAGTTCTTTGTTTTTTTCCAATGAATACCACAGGTAGTTCTATTTGGCCCCCTTTTTCGTGACTTACTATTAGTTTTTCCTTTGATGAGGATGTTTGAGGTTCCATCTCCTTGCTCCTCTTCTGTCCTCTTCGTTTCTGGTGGATTTGGGAATTCTTTTAAAGTTCTTGATGTCTTAATTGCTAGCTATTCAGTTTTTTCTATCATGTTACTCTTTTCCTTTCAATTTTATTTGGTTAATTTGGGTGTGTCTCTGCTGTTCCCGCTCCCCACTGTTAGGAGATATTGGGGTTATTAGTCTTAAAAAGGGAGGAACGTTTACTCTTGAAAATTGATGATTAGGCTATACGAGATTATGTAAAGGCCAATATGGTTATTTTTATTTTAGTATTTGATGTATTCTGAAAAGCTCTACACATTCTTTGCACTCTTGGTGTGGTCTGATTTGTCAACCCACTCTCCTAACATCTTGATTGTTCTGTTCAATAAGCATCAGCACAAGTTGCATGCTTGTCCAATTAGCTCATGTCATAAAAGTGCTAGCATATGTGTGTTGCAATTAAAGAAACCACAACAACAATTATTCCATTTCAGGAACTTTATGTCCTAAAACTTCTTCCCTTCTTTTCTTTATTACTCTTTCTAAATGTTGGTTTAATGATGCATTTCAGGGAGCTGTTTCTGCTATTTATATGGTTCACTACTTTCACTTGGTTGTTTTTTCCCAAAGGCCTAATCAACTGTGTCACTGGCAAAGGCTCAGAAATTGGTGACTTCCTAACAATGCATCCAGGAGTGAACTATATAAGGTGACTATTTGTTCCTTCTAAAAGATGCTATGATAGGATGTTGCCACACATCCTCAATTTCCCATGTGCTAGTAATTTTTCCTCTACTGACTTGTGACAATGTTGTTGGTCAGCTTTACTAGTGGTGATACTGGCATTGCAATTTCAAAGAAGGCAGGCATGATTCTTCTGCAAATGGAATTGGGTGGAAAAGATGCCTGCATTGTACTTGAAGATGTTGACCTGGATTTGGTTGCTGCAAACATTATAAAGGGAGGTTTTTCATACAGGTAATGGCACATCAGAACTAGTACTTATGAGGCAAGGTTTCTTTTATGAGACCACGTGTTTATATTGAGTAATTTTTCCCATTCTGCTCTGTTGAGTAAAGAACTATGTTGAAGGTGAGATTCTTAGAAGTGGCGAGGAAATTGCCAAATGTCAAAGATGCAGACAAAAGGGAGGGTGGTGTATACAGAATTTTCATTTTTGTTTAGTCTGATTAGTCTGTCTCTTTGTCTTGGCTAGTCATGTGATTAATTAATACACAGTATAAGAATAGTCAACTAACATATATTTGGATTCCTTATTTTTCTTACAATTTAATTGTTTGGTACGAATTTTGGAGGGATATAAAATTCATTGATTCTAATCACCCCCTGAATATATAACTTGTTTTTTTTTTCTTTTTTCTTTTTATTATATGCATGTGAAAGTGTAATGGAATTGGCTGGCAAATAGTTGACTTAACATTTTATTTTTACCTTAACGCGTGTAGCAGGGAAGTTGATGGAAATCGCCTGTAGCATGTTTGGATCTTTCGGACAAGTCTGCCAATGAAAACTCGATGAATGGTATGTTTTAGCTTTACCTACCACTCATTGCTTGCTTGGGTTTCTTCATTTCTTTGGATAACAGTATGATTTGATTCATTTTTTTCCCCCATGCATTATGCAGTTGTAGAGTAGTCATTTCAATACAAAGGATGGATGCATGGCGAATCTATAAACGGAGAGCGATTACACAGAAGATAACAAAAACAAATTTTCTGTCATTTTGCTTTATACTGTAATTACATACCATTTTTTTTATTAAATTTTATTAGATCTAATGTATTTAAGAGAAATAAATAAATAAAAACCTTGAATTTTTTTCTCTTGTACAAGTCAGTTATATTTTGTACTTTGTTCTATCTGCAACTAAATTTAGTTATTATTTTGCACTTTGCAGTGTCTCAGACTATTTGGATATCAGATGGGTGCCATTTTGTGCACATGTTCACTGCAATGGACATAGAAAATGCTTTAAATGAAGATGATGGAAATGATTGCAATGAAAAGCTTATGCATCTCCCAGGTTCACAAACTTTCATTTCCATTATTGATTGAATTATTTACTGAATCAGAAACCTGTAAGTTGCTGTAATTTTCTTCTAGTTTGAGTAGCAGCACAACTTGAACTAAATT
>PYAF01001305.1:279392-298859 GCA_007407185.1 Glycine tomentella | reverse complement strand
GTTCACTGCAATGGACATAGAAAATGCTTTAAATGAAGATGATGGAAATGATTGCAATGAAAAGCTTATGCATCTCCCAGGTTCACAAACTTTCATTTCCATTATTGATTGAATTATTTACTGAATCAGAAACCTGTAAGTTGCTGTAATTTTCTTCTAGTTTGAGTAGCAGCACAACTTGAACTAAATTTTTTTACAGACCAAACTAAATTAATTTATCCAAATCAAAATTGTAAGAATATACCTTATCACTTATTCAGAATAAAAAATAATAGTATCTAAAGCTATTAAGTATTAGAGAAAATGGTGGGATTGATATAAATAATGCTTGAGGAATGCTACGCTCTAACGTAATTTGGAAATCAGACTACATTCCTTTTATATGAATAAATATTGGAAATCAGAGCACATTCCTTTTATAGTTTTATATAAATAAATATTCGAGCTCTTGTGACTTGGAAATCATTGAATGTAATTTTATCTAATTTTTTTGCATATTGAATAAGCTATTGCCGATATGTCATTTATACTATATTTCTTTAATATAAATTAAGAATCCTAGTATGCCTTTATCATTCTATTATTAGATTGTGATTGATTTTAGCTTAATTGAATTTTAGGTGGATTTGGTTGAACTCCTCTTTTTTCTTTGTTTTTATATATCACTGGAGGATATGCTACCATCTCTTAAGTTATTCCTAATAAAAAAACTATTGCAAAGTGAATGATGTAATAAAGAAAAAAAAGATAATGTTATACAAAATAGTTAGAGAAATTTATTATACTAGATAGAGGCCGTATTATACACTGAAATATGGAGAGAATAAAAAGAGAGAGTAGAGTTAAAAAAAAGGTAAAAAAAATAAAATAAAATGGTGACTAGTATGTTTTAAATGATATTTTAACTATTAATTAAAAAATTAATAACATATATATAATAAAGATTTAAATATGTTTTTCTTTCTTGACTCAAACATTTAACTGTAAACAGGTTCCTACTTTGGTTTTGGACTGTGAACCCAATATTGATTTCAGCAAGGATATTCCCTACTACAGCAGGGGTCTTTTACGACGGTTCTTTGAGGCATATAACGACGGTTGTACAACCGTCTTCGTAGTGGATGTCGTAGAAAGTGAAGATTTTCAAAGACGGTTGTTGAACCGTCTTAGAAAGTCACCATTCTAAGACGGCTCTCTGACACAACCGTCGTAGTATTTCATTTAAAAAAAAAAAAAACAAAAAAATAATCATTCAAAGACGGTTCCTGGAGAGAACCGTCTTAGAAAGTTACCATTCTAAAACGGTTTTCCTGCAGAACCGTCTTTGAATGTTTGTTCTACCTCTACAAAGACGGTTCCTTGTAAGAACCGTCTTTGAAAGTGACCATTGTAAGACAGTTTTCTCCCAAGAATCGTCTTCGAATGTTTGTTTTTAATTAAAAAAAATTGACGATTCTAAGAACAAAAACCATCTTAGATGTCTACTTTCTAAGACGGTTATCCAGATAACCGTCTTAGAATGTCTTTTTTAAAATAAAAAAAATAAAAGATTGTTAGATGGTTACATGTATAAATAGTGATCAATTTAACCTTGTAAAAGACTTTTATAATAAAAACAAACAAAAAGTTGAATATTATAAAGATAATATATATATATATATATATATAAAAGACTAAAACTAGAAAGAGACATTTAGGTAAGAAATATTAAAAACATGTACACATTCTAATATACATACTCTTATAATTAATTAAATTAACTAATTTTTTATGTTCATGAATTAATTAAAAAGCCATCTTATAATATCTTTTTTAACAATTAAATTACAATTTTTTCAATTATGTTCTTAATTATAGATAATTTTTTAAATTTTAAAATGACATGAATTACAATCAACTCATTAACTCATAATGAAAAACAATAAACAATAATGAACGCATGCTTGTGTATGTATGGCTTATGCAACAAGTCCCATTAAACAGAAGTGCAAGGTTAAATAATTAAGGTACTAAAATTCAAATGAATCATGTCACCAACTTAATATCCTTCCCAGTGGAACCATTTATGTATACACCTAAACTTGTTAGTATTTTTTAATAGTTGTTGGTTGGGGTTTTGATAATACGAGCCTTTTTATTGGCTTAATCGCTTAAGGTCTCATATTGTATATTAATTTTAAAATTAAGACTTATGAAAATATGATATATATTTTAAACATACCCTCTTTGGAGCTGGCACGAGCAATTCTTGCCCTTGTTATAATTCCAAATTATCCTAAGCCTCCAAGAATTGCGTGAAACAACTCTGAATTCGTCTGCTGACAGCAAGTCACAAATTCTCCCTTTCCTGAACCAAACCAAAACTTGATTAAAACACAAATAAATAATAGTAATATATATATATATATATATATATATATATATATATATAATTGCATGCATGCACACATTTATTAACAAACACTTGATTAAATTAAAATTCAGCAGCCCGTTTATTTTTAATAAAAAGAATTGACCAAACGAAGACCTTAGTGAATCAAGAAGATTATGAACAAGCAGGGTAAGCGGTGCTAAAACATCCTTGGAAATTATAATCAACTCAGGCTTTGGGCGTGAAAACAGGACCATATGATCTCCAAAGATTTTCAAAGGAAGATATATACCTGCATAATCCTTCTTTCTTCTAGCCATTGCCCGACAGGCATGACCTTATCATTTCGTCCTTCCACTCATTAGCCACAACATTTGCAATTCTATTGGCTGAAACTTTTACCCTTGCTAGCTCCCTCTCTAATGTCTTCTTCTCTTCCTAAAAAAATATGCAAAATAGGTAACAATAATGAACAAATCATTATAGCTAACGATAACTTCAGAATGCCAATAACTCCTTAAGATATGCGTACTTGCAATTCAGAAATCTGTCGCTGACAATCACGAATAGCATTAGCAGTAGCTCCACTAGCTAAGAAGACTTCCTCAAGTTGTTGAATGGTTTGGCTAAGTTTTTCAACTTCCAAAATCTTTTGACGATGGTTTTTCTCCAAGAGTTTGTTCTCCACCTGTTTATGGTAGTTGTAAATTGGCTGAACCACTTACACTTCACTATAGGAACCAAATAAGAAAAAGCAAACATAGAAAGTCATGCCTGGCAGATCTCAATCTGTCTCTTCAAGTCAATGTTCTGATTTCGAACCTCCTCAACTACTAGAGCCCTCTCTAGAGCACTTGCAGAATCCTCTCTGCTTCTAGCAATGCTGACTCTTTCGATTTTGTGAGTTGTTCCAAAGCTTTCTTATCTCTTTGAAGTGCAGCGATCTATGAAGCCAAATTGGAATGTTATTTGTTAGTATTGTCAGTAAGCAAAATTCACTTACATTTTTTTATTTCCTTGTAAATACATCCTTGTTGGAAATTGCATCATGTGTACCTCATTCCTATAAATTTTGCTCTAGCTTCAAGAGGAGCAATCGCACTCTCAATTGGAACAAAATCTTCATCCTTTTGATTTGCATGGACCCTTCTAAGTGTTGCTTCTGCAACATATTGTGAAGCCAATGCATCTTTTTTTTCATCTGTCAGTTTCTTGATTACTAGATTCTGCATATGAATATACTTTAGAAATAACATGCATTTTAAAGTCTAGCATTGTTGGACATGGTTCCAACTTTCAACTTCCAAGAAATACTAGTACCACAACATCTTCTAAATATCATCTTATTCTCTGTGAGGGTGCCTGTTTTGTCAGTCAAAATGTACTCAACTTGTCCTAGGTCCTCACTTATTGCTGTACTGTCAAATATAACAAACATCATTAAAAAAAAGTGTGCGGATGTACGAGTTCCTCAAAGTAGTTATTAATAAGGATCCTTCAGTCACTCACTTTGTTGCATGGGATGGAATACTAGTCTCTAGGTCAATCATTTGATGGTCCCATATACTTTTTGTAACAACTTTTTTTTCCATATACTCTCTTTGGCATGTGTTTGCAACTGCAGGACATGCTGTTAACACTGCTTGGAATGTCTCTAAGATACGGAAGGCCATCAATCCAGCCTCTTCAGCAAATGCTGCAGGAGTACTGACAAATTTTGCCAAGAATAGAAATGTTATATATTAAATTCCTATCATGTACTGCTTTATGTTTGACAATTAATGGTGAAGGCATAAAATTTTTGCCTATATATATATTCCAATATCATTTTGGTTGGTATAAACATTACACATTATTTAATCTTATTTGACTATTTTTTTATTTAATCTTGTTCCATTTTTATTTCAGTCAATTGTTTGTTGGATTATATGGTGAAGAAATATGAATTATTTGACTATTTTGTTAATTAACGGGAAATCCAAAAATAAACAGTGTTTTTTTAAAAAAATTAGGAACATCAAAGTCGGTTATTGTAAGGACCCTCATTCTGGCACGGTTGGCGCCAGATCCCACGCTGACAGCGCCAGGGATCTTTGAAAGAAAACCCTGTTAGGGTTGTGGCGCGGATAGCGCCAGGGATGGCGCTGATGGCGCCAGACCCACTGGAATTCCACGCCAAGGGCGCCAGGTTGGCGCTGGGAGCGCTAGGTTCTCTGGAGGTTGACGCCTGGGGCGTCAATCTGGCGCGAGGGGCGCCAGGTGTTTTCCAGCCCACGCGAGTCGCGCCATGGCTGGCGCGGGTGGCACGGGAAGTGGTCTAGAAAACCAAGTTTCACTGGTTTTTCACGCGGTCAGCGCCAGGTGTGGCGCGGACGGCGCCCTAGGCCAGGGGAGGTTGGCGCTGACGGCGCCAGTGTGGCGCAGGTGGCGCCACAGGTTCTGGAAGGTGGCGCTGGGGGCATGGGAGTGGCGCTGATGGCGCCACATACACCGCCATGGTGGTGCGGCTGGCGCCGGAGGTGGCGCGATTCGCGCCAGACCTCGAGCAGGCCCAGTATTAAAGGGCAAATCGCGTTTTCTGAAGAAGAAAACCAATTCTTCTTCTTCCCCATGCCCTAACCTCCATGGTTGATGAACCCAAGCTTCCAAGGACCTTAGTTTATGACCTAAACACCTCCCAATGACCTATAAGCTTGAAAGAATCACCTAGAAAGCTTGAATCCTTCAACCTTTCTCTTAAAAACCCCTTGTGAGTGAGAATTGCTTTCTGAAGGAAAAGCTCTGAAACTTGAGTCTGGCTGACCCAAGGCTTGGAACGGACAACAGAGCTCGAGGAAGCTGTCTTGCAGCCTTTCTGGTCGCCACTGAGGTAAGAAACTCAAGTTTCCTCGGTTATTTTAGGATTTGGGGTTTTCTGTGAATAGTGACCCATATGAGCTGGGGCTAGAATTAGCCCAGGGTCCTGTAAAGAAACTTGTTCAGAGCATTGTAGTGATGAAGGATTAGCTTTCATTTTTTGATCCTGTAAACTTTGAATCTTGGCTCTGGGATATGCATGTGTGGCTGTGGAATAAGTCACTTGTTGTTCTCTGGACATGCATGAGCCTTGATTGAATTTGTGTTGAGCCTGAGAGGCTAGTGGAACGGTGCCTTGATTGAAGTTTAGACCGTTCCAGGAATAATTAAATTATGAGGCTGAATTGAACTTATGCTCAGATATGTGTTTGCATTGGGTCTGGGGTGACTCAGATGCTTGGTATTCAGCCTTGAGAGACCTTGTATGGTCTGTGAGAAGCCTAGTGTAGGCTGGCTATATTGAACCCTAGGATAGGGGAATTCTGATATGCTATGTTCTGTGATTGAATGTTGGTTGAATTGAGCTTGATATGAATCCATATGCCTTGATTAGGGCTTGACACTGAGGGTGTCAGTGGCGGGAGCCATAGAGCAGGGACAGGATCATAGAGTGAGACCTTGCCAGGTATGTTCAGTGTCCCTGGGGATGATTTCCCATCTTGTGTGCCACACCACACACTCCGGGGGAGTGGTGGTCATTTCATGATGCATGCATTGGTAGTTGCATCTTCATAATGATATACGTGTGCATCTGTGCTTGTGATTCGGTGCTTTGATTGTAATAGATCTATTGGGCAATAGATAGATATGGACCTCCCTAGGAGATGATGGTTTCCTCCTAGTATGGTTGGCTCATGGTCGAGGTAGCTCCCAGGGAATTGGTTCCCACAGACCATGGGGATAGAAGTTGAGGTAGCTCCTTCTATTCTCGGAGGTACCATATATGTGCATCCATGCGAAGGTTAGCACCCAATGGGATAACACAGGTGTGAGTTTCCGGTCTCACACTGAGATAGGCGTTGAGGTAGCTCCGTCATGTTTGCTGAGATAGGCATTGAGGTAGCTCCGCCATGTTTGGATGTTTAATATATTGTTATGAGGGCCAGTGGGCCATTTGCTTGTGATTGCCTGATGTATGGGTTATGGAAAGTGGGCCAGGGTGGAGGAGATTCCTTCATGGACCCTAAGCTTACTGAGATGTGTATCTCACCAGGGTATGATATGCGAAACTGGATCAACAGGGGTGTGAAAAATATGTCTTGTGTGTGTGAATTCTATGTGATATGTTTATTCCATACATAATGAATCAAGAAAGACGATTTTATGCTTCCGCTACGTTTTAAAATGATGTTTTAAGCGCTAACCTGATATTATTAATGATAACTCACCGGAGGCCTACGGGGTGTTACATTTAATGGTATCAGAGCGGTTTCTTGATGAGAACATTATGTATGGAACTTGATTTGGTGCTTGTCTGTGGTTGTTTGACATGAGGATTGCATGGGGGTACATTAACTGTGGGCCTGATCAACTCACTGTGTGATGTACATGTGTAGTGCCATGGTGAGACCTAGAAGCACCATTGGGGTTACCAGTGCCCAGTCTGATCCAGTTGCGGCTACACTAGCAGCCATGCAGCAAGAGTTAGCTGCTAATAGACAGATTCAGGCAGATATGCAGCAAGAGATGGCTGCTAACAGACAGACTCAGGGGGAGATGCAGTGAGAGATGGCTGCAACCCGAGAGGTTAATGAAGCCTTGATGAAGGCTAACCAGGACTTGCTAGAGGAGGTGAAGAACCTCAGGAGGGATGATAGAGTATCCTCCACACCTCTTATGCATGATGGCAAGGGTAGCCGCCAGTAGGTTGGTGGGAGCCACCTGCGAGGGGACCAGATGTCCCAAGTTGAGGCTGACAGTGATGTAGCAGCCAGAGAGAAAATGCTGATTACCTTCAGGAAGCATGACCCTCCAGTGTTCTCGGAGGGCTATGATCCCATGGCTGCAGCAAGGTGGTTGCAGGCCCTAGAGAAGATCTTTGAGGTAGTGGAGTGCCCCGATCACCAGAGGTTGCTGTATGCAACCTATATGCTTCAGGGCGACGCCCACGAGTGGTGGAAGACCACAGTCCAGCTTCTGAGAGGCCGGGGAGAGGTGATTACCTGGCAGCTGTTCGAGGCCTACTTCCTGGACAGATATTTTCCCAGAGATGCCCGAGAGCAGAAGCAGGTGGAGTTTGATAGTCTCGTCCAGGGGACTTTGACAGTGGACGAGTAGTTGGCCCAGTTTCATGAGCTGGCCAAATATGCACACTTCACGAGACCTTTACCTGAAGCAGACATCCTGGCAGCTAAGTTCCTGAGGGGACTTAGGGATGAGATCCAGGTGCTGGTGGCCGGCAGTGGGTCATGTGAAAAATATGTCTTGTGTGTGTGAATTCTATGTGATATATTTATTCCATACATAATGAATCAAGAAAGACGATTCTATGATTCCGCTACGTTTTAAAATGATGTTTTAAGCGCTAACCTGATATTATTAATGATAACGCACCGGAGGCCTACGGGGTGTTACAGTTATTTAGAAAACTGACTTTGTATCTAAGCCTTCTAAGTCGGTTATTTAGAAAAACTGACTTTGTATCCAAGCCTTCTAAGTTGGTTATTTAGAAAAACTGACTTTGTATCCAAGCCTTCTAAGTCGGTTATTTAGAATAACTGACTTTGTATCCAAGTCTTCTAAGTCGGTTTTTTAGAATAACTGACTTTGTATCCAAACTTTCAAAGTCGGTTTTTTAAAATAACCGACTTAGATTGTACGAATTTTTTAAAAAAAATTAAAAAAATTCAAAGTCGGTTTTAAAAAAACCGACGTTGTAGGCTTGCCTTTATGATGACGTCCGAAACAAGGTCGGTTCTGGAACCGACTTTGAATGCTTAAAACAACCGACCTTGAAAGTTATTGTTGTAGTAGTGCCTTTGACTTGTAGCTCTAATAAAGTTGTTGTTCCTCATGTTATTGAACCGATTAATAATAATGAAGAACAACAAAAATGAAGGATCCCATTGCTCATGATGAAACTATTGCCAATGAACCGAATGAACCCATTATAGAAGAACCACAACAAATAACATTAAGAAGATCTCAAAGGGAAAGGAGATATGTTATTTCTAATGACTATGTGGTATATGTACAAGAGTCTGAATTTGACTTGGGTATAAAAGATGATCCAGTGACGTTTTCACAAGTTGTGAATAGTGAAGATGGTGACAAGTGGTTAGATGTCATGAAAGATGAGTTGAAATCTATGAAACAGAATGAGGTTTGGGATGTTATTGAGTTACTAGAAGGATGTAAGAGAGTTAGATGTAAATGGGTTTTTAAGACCAAATGTGACTCTCATGGTAACTTAGAGCGGTACACGGCTAGACTAGTTGAAAAGGGATTCACTCAAAAAGATGGTATTGACTATAAAGAAACCTTTACACCAATTTCAAGAAAGGATTCTCTAAGAATCATTATGGCATTGGTGGCTCATTATGATCTAGAGTTACACCAGATGGATGTGAAAACCGCCTTTCTAAATGGAAATTTAGAGGAAGATGTGTACATGGACCAACCAATGGGGTTTATAGAAAAAGGAAAAGAGCACATAGTGTGCAAACTTAAGAAATCAATATACGGACTTAAACAAGCTTCAAGACAATGGTAACTTAAGTTCAATGATACCATTATTTCCTTTGGATTTAAAGAAAACATTATTGATCGGTGTATATATCTGAATGTCAGTGGGAGTAAGTTTATATTACTGATTCTGTATGTTGATGATATCTTGCTTGCAACTAATGATCTTAGTTTTTTAAATGAGACTAAGAAGTTTCTCTCTAGTAACTTTGAAATGAAAGATATGAGTGAGGCATCCTATGTGATTGGGATAGAAATATTCCGTGATAGATCACAAGGATTGTTAGATTTGTCTCAGAAAGCATATATTAATAAAGTTTTAGAGAGATTTAGAATGCAAAACTGCTCATCGTCTCCAGTACCAATTCAGAAAGGAGACAAGTTTAGTCTCATGCAATATCCTAAGAATGAATTGGAACAAAAGTAAATGGAAGCAATTCCATATCACTTGTTGGAAGCCTAATGTATGCTCATACTTGTATGAGACCAGATATTAGCTTTGCAGTTAGAATGTTGGGAAGATACTAGAGTAGTCCTGTTATGGATCATTGGAAAGCTGCAAAGAAAGTTCTAAGATATTTGCATGGCACTAAAGGTCACATGCTTACTTATAGGAGGTCTAGTAACCTTGAAGTGATTAGATACACAAACTCAGATTTTGCAGGATGTGTGGATACAAGAAAATCTACTTATGGTTATATGTATTTTTTAGCTGGAGGAGCTATATCATGGAACAGTGCGAAACAATCTGTAATTATTGTATCTACTATGGAAGCTGAATTTGTGGAATGCTTTGAAGCCATGGTTCAGGCTACATGACTGCGAAATTTTATTTCAAGGATTGAATTGGTCGACAGTATTGATAGGCCACTGAAAATTTATTGTGATAATTCTACAACAGTCTTCTTTTCTAAACATGACAAGTATTCAAAAGGTGCTGAGCATATGGAATTGAAATACTTTGTCGTTAAAGAAGAGGTTCAGAAACGTAGAGTGTCTATAGAGAATGTTAGCACTAATTTTATGTTAGTTGATCCCTTGACGAAGGGATTACCGCCCAAGACGTTTATTGGTCATATATGTAGTATGGGCATTATGTCAGCTAATGAATTTTGATCATTATTATAATTATTGACTATTGACCGTCTGAATTCAATGATGTTTAAGTTTCTGAAAATTATCCTGTTGTCAAATTTATGTATACATGCATGTATGAATGATTATTTTGAAAAACAAGATTTTTCCCTAATGAAGACATAATAGTATTATTTGGGACATTATGATGTAAACTTTCATTAAAGTATCATATTAGGAAGAAGAGCTAATAAAGTGGTACATGGAAGGAACTATGTCGATTTGATAGCATAGAATCTTTATGACTCTTATTGGTTTTATTTCTGATCATGATTTATGATTAGGCCAATGCATGAAAACTTTAGCCCTATGTATGCGCATTATAATTGTTTTCATTAAATCATGAAATGAAATTTGTGACATGAGTCAAGTGGGAGAATGTAAGATTTATCATTGTGGCTCACTTAAATAAATGTTATTTGATTTAATGAATAAATGACATAAGGGTAATTGGCTAGAAAAGGAAGTTATTAAAAGGATAATTGTTGATAGGTTCAGTTATCTTAAGCCTAGCGATTCAGTTTCTAATAAATAGTGGATCTAAAAAACTGAATATCGTCATTGTCTGTCCATGAGAGTTGTATCCTATCACTATCAAAAGAAGACACAATAATAGAAAGTGTCAAGATTCTGTGAAAACATTCTACCATAAAAGATCTTCCGCAATCATGGAAAAAATGTATGTTTATGTGAAAATCATGAATTCTAAAGATCCTGTTCATGTTCTTAATGTGATTGTTTTAAACATAAATTATAGATTTACTTTTACATGATAAATTTATGTGAAATTCATGAATTCTAAAGATCATATTCATGTTTTTAATGTGATTGTTTTAAACAGAAATTATAGATTTTGTTTACATATAATTCATAATAATTTTTTCATTAAAGAATTATACATATAATTGAAATGAACCTCTGATTTTTTTTTCCTCATGTACCTCCTTTTTTAGATTCAATCTTGTTTAAAGGACAATTTGGCACTAAGTGTGGGTGTTTGCTTGCACATTACATATGTGCGTATCTCCATTTTTTTCACGTCTAATTGTGCATTTACGCAGAAGCTACTATATGAAGCACTAAGTTGGAGGAAAATCTGAAATGACGTGTATTATAACTAAACATGCTGTAAATGTATACACATCTTCACCATAGATTTGAATCTTATTTCAACATAGTGTGAGAGACTAACTATTATCTCTCTTATGTAAAATTTGTTTAAGATTTAAAATTTATATAATTTCGACGAACATGTCCCGAAAGAAAAAAGAAAAGTGTGTGCATTAATCAAAAGTAATTGATATGTGAACTAAAATTCAAAAAATTGAATGCGCTATCGATGGAATTTATTTAGATTTTTTTACGACTATTTGAGACACGTGGGGTTGAAAAGCGCTCAAAAGCAAAATCATTCGAAATTTGAAATATCAATTGATAAAGTTATGGAAGAAGTTATAAGTAATCCTCAAATAACATTAAATCTATGTATTTAGAGATATTATTGTATAATGTCGAAATCATAGAATTCATCCATTAGTGTTAGAAGTTTATAAATAAGACATATGATTATCAACTTTTGGTGGATTGAATCATTATCACATAATTTATCAAACATCGACAACAACACACAAAATTGAATTAGTTCAAAAGGTCATTGTGTATGTATTCATTCCCACATTTTATGAATTCATGTTTCTTTATTTTATTACATCTTTCTAAATCCTTTTACTGTTTTAAATATCTATTTGTTCTCGAAACCTTTTCTTTTCCAATTCCTACTTTTGTTTTATTATTATAATTATCATCAAAATTTAATAATTATCGAGATCAACTTTTAAATTAAAAAACACCATTATAAAATTTACTTAGAAATTATATTACAAACCATTATATGATACAATTATATTTCACATTATAAAATTTTGTGAAATATAACTCATCAAATATTGATCAGGGTTTGCTTATGGATCAAGATATAGTAGAACAAATGAGAGATCCTGTCTACTATGTTTCAAATAAGAACAACTATAATGAAAATGGAAGTGATGAAAGCGATAGAAGCACTTTAAGAGCTAGGGACATGTCTGGAGATAAAAGGTTGACTCAATAGTTGGAGAAGGGTGAAGGAAGAAGAAGGTTACGGATTCGAATTTTTCCAACTGATATTTCTAACAAAATTATCAAACTAACATCCGTCGATAAAAAAAAAGAGGTAGTGATGTCTAATTTTGGAGAAATTATCATATGATTTGAGATTATCACGTATCCATCACTCAACTCTATTTGATACTTATTCATTGAGTTTTATTAACTATTTTTCATATATTAAAAATCTCTATTACATGCCACTTGAAGATTGGCCTAGACCATGAATTCCTAGTGGTCCCGAATCATACAATAATTTCTTCTAATTTAGAGTTCCAAATTCATCGGATGTTTGCACTTGAGACCTTTTCGTGAGGCACTTAGGTTTCGAGAACAGATTTTAGGTCATTGCAATAAATTAAACAGGGTTCCTTCAACCATACAGCGAAGGCTAGTCTATGCAAAAAACTGATGTGGAGAACCATATAGTTAGATTAAATCAAGAAGTAGCTACAAAGGATTTTCTTGCAACGAAAGTATAAATAATCATCCATTTCTTTGTAATAAATTAATTTATATTTTAGTTCAATGTACTTGAAAATTCTCAGAGCCTATCTAGGTTGTAAACAAACAAATATATGTAGTTATGGCATGAATATATGCATACAAGCCTTGAATTTTTATAGAGCAGCTCGAAATATTGTCAAAACAGTATGAAAAGATATAAGCAAAATGCAGATATCAAAGTTCTACTTAAATATTAAATCTCTCCGTAGTTCCCTATTTGAATTGAAAAGAAGGAATTATGTGATGCAGTAAATGAAAAATGTGAAAGCTGAGGTAGATTATGGATCTTCCCATGTATTTTGCAGGATGTTTTTCTTCTTGACAGTTCAAATTAACTAAACAAAGAGTATTGACATGCTCTTAAATTGGACATGTCACAAGAGATGATACTTCTTCAAAAACAATTCCTTATAAATATATATATTTTATTCCAGCAAATATTAGTTATTAGTTTACTAATTTTTGTTAGTGAGAGGAATTCAAATCCCCGACATCTCTCTTTTCCATTTAATTACTAAACAAATCTTATAACTCCTGTCCTTTTAAATATATATGAACTGAATGTAAATTGTTCTTATTACTTTTGAATTTTCTTTTTACCAGAAACTCACTGAAGTGTTTCTAACCCTAGTACCCTATGTGTATTTCCATTTCAGTTTTATCTAAGGGTATACAGCCATATATTTTTTTTGGTGAATTATTGAAGCCATATATGAGCCCCCACATTCTTTTTATTAACTTTATATATATTGAAAGAAACTCCACTCATCATTGAAGGAAAATGACCTTTCTTTGCCTTCACTTTTTTCTTTTCTTTGCGAGATTATTGTCTATCTATCTGCAATGTAAGCATAAAATTCGTGCAGTAGTTTTTCATTTTTCTCCCTGCTTGTTATCTTTCCATGTTTCGGGCATACATTATTTTTGGTGGATTTCTTTACAAAATCTTTTTGTTAATTTGTATTTCTTTTAGTTTTGTCGAAAGAGAACTGATCATTTTAAAATGAACGGAAAACAAGTCTAAAAGTATAAACAGGTTACTAATTGTTATCCAAAATCACTTCCAACATGTCTGGAAAAAGTTTATTTTGAGAAAATGTTTTCTAATTTTATTTCTTGTTTTAACTTTTAATTACAAAACTATTGCATTACTTTTAAATTATTTCCTATTTTCAAAGATTTGAACAAAAACTTAGTTTTGCAATTAGAAGTGACAACAAGAAATAGTTTGTTATGAATCATATTTTTAGAATTAAAAAAAAATGTTAGTCACAACATTTAATTTTTTTAACAAAGTCAACTTTGAGGACTAAAATGAATTATTTTAAAATTAGTAAATTAAAAAAATAATTTTAAATTTAGGAGTAAAAATCACTTATAAATTTGAGAGACTGAAAAAGTCACTTAAATTTCAGGAAAAAAAATCACTTTTATATTTAAGAAAACAAAAAGATATTTAAGCAAAAAAATTAAGAAGAAATTCGTGTCATTTAACTAATTACATGTGACATATGCTTACCTGAAAGCCATTAACCATGTCGGCAACACCTCTAACAACATCAACGACAAGAGACTAAAGCCAATATTTTGCAAAATTCGTGGGAATTTTTTTTTTCAATTTTAAAGATACAAAAATCAACCCAAATATAATATATATATATATATATATATATATATATATATATTTAAGCCAATAATTAATTATCTGCATGATGTTATATGCTCAATTAACGGTGGGCAAACTTCTAGAAGTCATTAAAATACAAAAGATCAAAATGATAAAAGGAAAAGCTTAGATTTTTGCAAGGCCTATCTGTTGAAAAATCGAGAGGAGATATTTATCCTCAGTAACCTTAAGTCTCAGGATGGGTCTTCTCCTCACTTATATAGTGTGTTGTTTAGTTAAGGGGTGGGAGAAAAAATTGTGTAGTCGATACCTCATACACTTCAACTTTAATTTAAAAATTTATTTTTTACATAGTACAATCTTGTTGAGATGACTGTGTTGTTCTATAAGATAATTATGTTCGACATAGTAAAAAATAAATTTTGAAGTGAGGCACATATATATATTAGTCCTAACTCCTAAACATATATATAAAAGGGGTAGAAAACAACCAAGTTCCCTAAAGAATAAAGGTGTCATTAGGACTCGAGGATTATAAACATATAAATCTATATACATTCACACAAGATATTAAAATCTCTCTAAATTAGCAAAATGGTGCCTTCATTGGGTAAAGGATGTTTGAAATCTTGAGTGTTTGTCATTGTGAGACTCCAAACAATATACAATCGTATAGTTCTCCAAAGGGTCATTTATATGAAACCATTTCTTCATGTGTAGTGTACAATTTGAATTTCCACCTCAAAAACCATTTTCTACTTGGCGTGGCTCCACAAGGATATAAAGTGGCTTTCCATTAAGCTTGCAGCGTACCTGAAAGAAGGCTATGGTTTATTTTTTTTCCATGATTCGAAAAAAGAAAATCGAAAATAATGTTACAGAACATTGCTCCCTTCTTGTGATATCGTCCAAAAGAAATTACAACATGGAACATTGCAAACTTGTTCCTGCAAAATCCTTGTAGGGAAGCTTCAAATTTTGAAACTATGTGGCACATACCACTGAATATTTATTATATAGTTTCAAGCGAAAGAGCAAAATTAGCTTGAGCTAACATTATCAGTTCATTTTAACTAAATTTACCAAAAAAAATATTTTTTACAAACTAAAATAAGAAAGAAAGTGTGGTTTTCACGTTTATCTGTTTTATTATTTAGGTGAAGAACTTGGACTTCCAGTCTGCCAATAACATGATGGAATTCTCTAAGATTAGCTAGCAAAAAGCAATAAGTTAATTAAGCCATTACCTTAAGATCAGACAGACCAATCACACAAGCACACTCCGCTACTTCTGCATCCGCACGTTCTACAAAATAAGTTGAAAAGAAGCTTAAAGCATTTTAGGGACAATATTCACACACAAATAAATGAGTGAATTAAAAGAACCAAGAAAAAACAGAGAAGGCTCTTTTAAAGTGAGCAAGCATGTACTTCCTCTGAAAACAAAAAATGCAATATTTTTTTTTTATTCTTGTAAAATAGTTGTGAAGTTTCCTATTTTTCCATTTTCATTTCTACTCTAGAATAAATGCATCTGTAAATTAATTAAGGATTAGGTGAAAAGCAAGAGTATAATTAACAAAAGAGTAATTAATGGAACTTTGAAAATGACATATACATTAAAACAAAAACAAAAAATTCAAAAATCAGACAATTAAAAAGAAAACAACCCTTTATTTAAAGTACATCATGATCTTAACTCAAGAAATTAAGGCTGAATACATCTTTCCTTGCTCACCACAGAAACAAATTCACTTTAGAAGAGAATTTTTCTGGAAAAAAGGAATATAGAACAACACAGTTATCTCAACAATAAAGCCTGCATGTGCAGATCACCTAGAAGTCTAATTGCTGCTGACAGAGTTCCACCTGTAGCCACCAAATCATCGATAATTATGACCCGTTCATTTTGTTAGACAGCACCAACATGCATCTCCAAGCAATCAGTTCCATATTCTAGAACATATTTTTCTGAAATTACTTCACCTAAACATGAAGCAAGTCAAAGATTAGGCTGAATGTGAAGACCAAATTAATGCACTGGAACCACTAGTTTAAACTGACAGACACTGCTAAAAGAGCCTAGGCTCTTTTTTTTTATGCATTTATGTGTATAGCTATCGGATTCAAGAGTTACTTTCTACTTACATGATCAAATATTTACCATAAAAATGAGCAGAAAATAAACTATTTCAAAGCAAGTAACTTCATTTTATATCCTGTTTTCATAAGTAGAATGAAAGCATGGCTAAGTTAGATTAGAATTCAGAAACTTCTGAATTTTCTGATGTATCAAATTGTAGATATGTTGATAAGATTGCTCAATGAAGATCAAGAACACAATTAAAAAGTCCAGCTAAGCAACAGTGCAGCCACAAACATCTATTCAAATTAAAAGGATGATTAATTACATATGTGACACTTGGGAATTTATTTAGGTACTTTCTCTCTGAACAAAAAATGTAAAATTTGGAGTCAATTGAGTTTGGACGAACTAGTAACCCACAAACACTAATAGTAAAACAGCACCTAAATAAATAATGAACAACCAAAGTATATGACTATGACAAGGCCTTTCCGCTCAGAATAGACCTTTCCAATCAACTGAAAATGGTCTTCATTATGCTTCTTTTCTTTTGGCCAAAGTTTGTTATATTCAAGTTTTAACTTAAAACAGATTAAGATATAATAGTACTCAATTAATATTCAACACAACACAGATATACCTGGTAGCTTTCCAGGTTTGCATAAAGGAACAAACTTTGCACCAATGCCTAATGCAATTTAGGAACCAAAAATGAATCCCCTGGCTTCAACTCCTTCATATAAACCAACCCAATTGCATTAGCATCTAAACCAATAAAAGCCAACATCTACTAGCGCTTCTAAGTGAGGAGGGTCATCACTATTCACTATTAAGATATTGAACATCTTCACAGGGATGCAAATGCAAGTGCAAATTGACTTGCCAAAACAGAATCTTAACATAATTTAGTAGTGCCATCTGAATGGTTAAATTTCGTGTCACATCATGAAAGGTATAAAACTCATAGATTCAATGGATGCCTCTTTTGGTTAAAAAGTTAAAAATGACTTATCATGCAAGGTTTTAAATCGTGATCATTGCAATTCTTGATATTATGGGAAATTACAAACAAATATGTTAATGCAGTCACCATTAATTGCAGCCATGTCATGAAGACCCCAAAAACCTTGGCGTTACAGCCAAAATTGTGGTCGCAGACTGATTTTTCAAACCTTGCTACCTTGTCTGAGTTTGTTTAAAGTGTTACCAAAGGGTAACTCTCAAGTTTTACCCGAAGAAAGTTACTCTTAGTTCTTACCCTACATAAGGTTTAAAGGAAGAAGGGGGAAAAAATCCATTCCCCTTACAAGTTCCAACATATATACAGTTATCACATACGAGGAGTGAGAATTCAGAAGCAAAGAATATTTGATATATCAGTTGAGTTAAAAAAAAGGCCAAAAACAAACACTTTAAAAATTAAAATAGAAGAACATGGCTGATGCAGAACATCAATTTCCAACAAAATTTTGCTTCATCTTTCTAGTAAAAAAGTTCATAGCACAGTAGTACTAACATCCACTCATGTTTCAATATATATATATATATATATATATATATATAAATGTTAAGAGAATTAAATATGATTCTAACTTCTAAAAGGGTCGTACATGCAGAGGAAGTTAGAGAAAAGTATAGCAAATTACCGGCAACAACAGAAATATCCATGTCTCTGTAACGATCAACAAAAATGTCAACCGCGTCTTTAAACGCGTTGTGATCCAACAACAATGTTGTTATGTCTTGAAACATTATTCCTGAGGTTCATTTAATTTTATAATAACAACATAATATAAAAAAATGAAACAAAAAATACTACTACTAATAAGTAAGCATCATCATTCATTCATCAATATTATTATTAGTATTATAGTGTGATGAAATTAAAACCTTGTTTGGGAAAGTGAGGCACCACTCTGATGGCTTGAGAGATTGCTTGAAGCCTTGGGTCTTCCCCCTTGTTCTTCACACCATTTTCTAGGACAAACATGTTCTGTGTGTGAGAAAAGTGTTACCAGAACAAATTTTGTATGCAGGTAAATTGCAAGAAACTACTCTTATTATGTAGTGTTGTGTTGGGTTATTAAGGACTTTGAGGTTGATGTGTGGGGCTACAAACTATGTTTGAGGTTGAGCCAACAACACCTAGAACACAGTTAAAAAACAACTAATCAAGGGTGTGGGAGTGGCACAAGGACGCGAATTCTGAGCACGTGTATCACACGGCGTTTTTGTCGTTTTCTTTCACTTATGTAAACTGAAAGTGCCTTCACTAAAGCAAAGTCAAAAACATAAAAAAAAAAAAAAAAAAAGATGGTTGGTGCCACAAAAAGATGATTGGTGCCAAAAGGATTTTGATTTTGCTCCTCTGAAATCCGGGACATAGTAAGAGGATAAGCTATGATAGTAGTAGTTATTAATTAAAAATTAATTTAAATATATTTTTAATTCTTATAAAATTCGTGAGTTTTGATTTTAGTTTTTATATAAAAAAATATTTGATTTTCATTCTCAAAAGGTGATTTTTTTCTCTATTATTTGATACTTGTTAATGGCTTGTGTGTTTAGCATATGGTTAAATAATCATCCCAAATAAGAGTTTTTTAGCTAGAAAATAAAAAAAATTATCCAAAAAATATTTACACCAACAATACATTTTATGATACAATCTCACTTGCATTATATATATATATATATATATATATATATATATATATATTTTATAAAACTTAAGAAATCGATTCCTCAACAACCGATTTCTTAAGTACTATTTTTTTACACATTTAGAAATCGATTTATGAGGAATCAGGAATCGATTTCTATACTTCCCTTTTTTAGAACTTATTATGAAATCAACTCCTCGTGAACTGATTTCATAACATGTTTTTTTTTCAAAAACATTTTTTTAAAAAACATTAACTAGTTTTTTGTTTTAATTTTTTTATTTTACTAATTTATATATATTAATTTATAAAAATATAATTAATCTTTAAATGAAACTCAACATAGCTAAAAAAATATTGTATGGACTATCATATGATTTATATTGCATTTAAA
>PYAF01001305.1:245752-271038 GCA_007407185.1 Glycine tomentella | reverse complement strand
CTCCAGACCTGGCCATTTTAATCACTGCATTAGTATTTTGATTTTAAATTTTTGTTGATCTGAATATATTCAAAAACACCCCCCAAAAAACAGTTTTTAATACCTGAACACAATTTCAATCGATCCTTGTGAGACGATCTAGGTCACTTCCTAGTACTGCATTTATTGCATTAATTTGGCCGGATACGACTTCGATCAACGATTCCACGGGCTCCTATTGACTAAAGGTTGGTTCTTCGGTTTCCTTTAGAATAAAATTCGTTATGAAGCCCCTACTACTTCTATTATATTATACTAGCTTTGTTTGATTAAAAAGGCGAACCCCAACTAGTCTTCTTTTTTATGTCTTAGTGCCTTTTTATATCTATCAAAGTCCTTCTTTATCTATAGCTCGAGTCAGTCCCCCACGATCTGCTTAGATTTTCTCAAACAGTGTCGACCCGCATCAGGGACTCTCGTGCGAGCCATACAAAGTTCCCAGGCAGGAACTACTCCTTTCCTTGATGACCCAGAGATTTTGGAGTTGACAACAGCTTTTCTTCCTCAAAGCCAGCCTCAAGGCACAAAGTGGAGGGCGAAAATAAGTGTTAAAAGTTACCCTCATAGATTGAAATCTTGAAATTTTTGTAATTTTTCTTGTTTTTGCCCTCACTCTCGACCTTAGTCCATATGTCTGTCGCATAAATCCTAACCCTAGTATATTAACTGAACCATGGATGCTAACCATAACCCTAGGTCAAGGACACTTTTATTTTACGTCAGTGCGTTAGAGACACTTGCTTTTTGTTAGTGCTATAGAGACACTTTTGCTTTTTGTTAGTGCTACAAAGACACTTTTGCTTTACGCCAAGGAATCCAATACTTCAAACACTAATCGTAGGTCGTAAACCCTTAACCCTGGCCCTGATCCCTATACCTGAACCGAAAAACCTACCCCTAATATAATAACTAAACCCTATTATTAAGATGAGAGAGAACTTCTTTTCTCTGATCTTTCTTCTTTGAAACTTTTTGATGAAAAAAATTGTTATAAGAATAAAATATTTAATATTCACACAACACTAAACAGCTAGCTAGCATTCACGACTTCTTTTCTTCTTTTTCTCTCACTCACAAGTTCACAACTTCATCCTCATCTATTCAATCAGGGAATTCAATGCTTCAAATCCTAACCCTAATTCTTGACCTCAACCCCTATACCTACACCAAAAAATCTAACCCTACTATAATAATTAAACCATAACCATAACCCTAACCCTAGGTAAGGAAATCCAATGCTTTACGCTAGTGCGTTAGGGACACTTTTGTTTTACGCTAGGGAATCCAATACTTCAAACCTTAACCTAGGTCATAAATTGTTAACCCTAACCCCTATATATAGAGGTCATATTCACCTTCGTTTAACACATCCACACAACACTTTGTTTCTCTATTACTTTCTGCCAACTTTGCATATGTTTTCCTCTTCTGTCAATAAGTTAGTATACTACAATGGTCAAATGATCAAAAAAATGAAGGGGATACGTTTCAATACCCCCACCCAATGTTCTTTCTCACACTTGAAGCCTTGAAAAGAAAAATCCACCAAAGGCTCTGACTTCAACCACTGGACCAAGTATGTGATATGTCATTTCGATACCCACAAGTAGTTAGGCGCGAAATGTTCAAGTTTACAATAGTGCAACTTGTTGACAACGAAAATGTCAAATGTATGATTTTTTTTGTTCGCCAACATGAGATTCTTTCATGTATTGAATTGTATGCAAACATCAAACTACATACACTTCCCACCCCAAACCCTCAACTAGTATCTCATGAACCTCAATATTATCCTCAGTCCCATTATTCACATATATACGATACAACCCAAGACACTTGTTTTAACCCAACCACAACAAAATTTATTTGAACCAAACACATATTCTTTTACTCAACTTCTTTTCGCACCATTTTCCACCAATTTGTTAGACTCACGATCATTTTATGTTAATGAGGATCAACCTTACCTATACTTGAGTATCCCTGCAATAGAGCCTACCTCATCAACCCAATCAAATGAGCCTGAGTTTACAGCAGAGCCTGACTTACCTAACAAAGAACTCGATCCCTTTAGTGAGGACGAAGACAAAGTTCTATGCAATCAACCACAGGAATATGATGAGGAAGAAGTTGAGCTTGTTTCACCAATAACAACCATACCACTATACTACATACCACCACACATGGATAATTTTGAAGAATCTAATTCTGAAGATTCTTAATTCAACCATAGCTTGGATTGCGAAGAAGTCTAACATCTGGTGAGACCTCTCTTTGAAGAGATGTGTTTTCTAACCAAACAGGAAGTACAACATGCTTTGTAGCAGTATCATGTGAGCAAAGGAGCTAACTATAAGACATAACTATCAAACTCAACAAAACTAATTATCATTTATGATAACGACAGTTGTTCTTAGAGGTGCAAGGAAGCATACATCCTTGGAAGTAAGCAGTGGAAAATAAGAAAGCTTTGTGAACCCCATACATGTTCAAATCCATCAATCTCACAAGATCATGCACAACTATCGTATCTTCTCATTAGTAAAAACATCCACACTTGATTGAAAACGATCCATCAAAATTAGCTCCAGCCTTGATACCACACATCAAAAGCACTGAATAATACACTACCACGTACCGAAAAACATGGTTGGCAAAGTAAAAGGCCATTGCAAGCTATGCATTAATTTCTTTCTGGTATGGTCATGGAGAAGGAAATACTGCCAATGCCACCACAAAGAGGTCAAATAGTAGAGGGTTTCGTGAAATTATATCGTCTTTTTCGGAGTTTCAGATCGTGTATTGATGAGTTTTAGATCAATGTTTAGGTCGATGGAACATGGTTGTACGGTAAGTACAAGGGGACCCTCCTTGTGACAATTTCACAAGATGGAAAAAATAAAATCCTTCCAATAGCCTTTGTCGTTGTCAGCCCACAAAAGCATGACTCTTCTTCCTAGAAAATTTAAAAATGCATGTCATCCCACAACATGGTCTATGTTTGATTTCAGACAAACATGAGTAAATAAAAAGTGTCTACTCAAGACGTGATAGTGGGTGGATGACACAAAATTTTGTGCATATGTTATGCATTCGAAACATTGCACAAAGTTACATGAGGATGTTCAAGAATAATGACATCAAAAAACTAATTATCATACGGGTGAGTGCCAAATTTGTTTCTCTTCATATTAAATATCACTTCATTTTGTATTATTCACAATATTGAAATTGTATGTTTATAATTATTCAGCATATGCAAGGACAAAGCCTATGTTAAATCACTACTACAACATTTTGAGGGAGGAAGCAAATGGTTAATGAGCAATTAATTGGCTTAGCGAGATTCCATAAGAAAACTGGACTCCCACATGGGATGGTGGCCGACGATGGAGACACATGACCATCAATCTTGTTGAGTTGACTAATTAGGTACTCAAGAAATTTTTCAATAAGTGTGCTGGTAAAATCAACATATCTTAGGTGTAATGCATTGTTCAACAAAAGAAGCAGAGAAGTTGCAACAATGCTTACATCTAGCCTAGTTTATACGCAAGTACTAAACAAGGCCATTAAAGACACACAAAGAAAAAAAAAAACGCTCGCATTGTTCTTGAGTTCGAGCGATGCAACACACGATTCTTGGTCCAGGAGGCAATAAATCCAAGAGAGGTTTGGCCCGCTGGCAATTACACAGTCAAGCTGGACGAAAGGTGTGACTGTGACAAATTCCAAATATTGCAGATGCCTTATTCTCATGTTGTTGTTGCTTGTAAGCATGCTCACCATGAACTACATGCATCTTGTGTATACGTTGGAAAGTGCCACCAATGTATACAAATGATTCTTTGGAGAACTGTGCAACGAAACATATTGGTCATGGTGTCACGAGCCAATAATTGCCCCAACTCAGACAAGAAAAGAAATTCTAAGGGTCATCCTGTCTCCTCTCGTATCCACACCAAAATGAATATTTGAGAATCAAGTCAACCAAAGTGATGTTTCATGTGTCGCATCCCAGGCCATTCAAAGAAAAATTGCCCTCACCGTGTTGGCTCAAGCCAACACTGTTGAGTTTATGTCATATTTTTGTATTTTAAAATTTTTGTTGTATTGTTTCAAATTTAAATATTTTGTTCTATTGTTGGTAACTTAATATATATTTTGTAATTTAAATATTTTAGTTCAATTCAACTTGTTGCTTACATATTTTTTTTTAATTTCGAATATGCATTTTAATGATCAAATAAAATGAAAATGCAAAGAAATAAAAACACTATACTTTTTTTTAGTTTTAGTATCAAAATATTCTATGGTCTTTATATGAGTAATAAGACTACACTACTCATAGAGTCATAGTCCATCAATCAATTATTGCACCATAAGAAATTTTAAACTAAGAAATAGATAATATCAATTAGAAATAAATAATTTTTTTCAAAAAAAAAATTTAAATAAACACCTCCCTTACCTGCTTCTTAAAAATTGTTTTTTTTAATTTAAATAAACTCATGTATAAGTAAAAAATTAATCAAATAAATCAATCATCGTGAATAAGTTATACCCATGTTAAACTATTAAATTTCGAAAGTTTATGAGACTATTAAATCACCTTCAGCATTAAACTATAATTTTAGTTTTACAAAACTATAAAATTTCTTAAAAAAATTCTATAGTCTATAATTTCAAGTTTTCAAATAAATATGCTAAAATCAAATGTTTTTGAAATTGAACTTACTAGTTCAAATACCTTCACATATTAATTAAAATTCCAAACCCTGTGAAAAATAACGAATAAGTGATAGTTGGAGTAACAAGTAACAACACATTTTCATAGCAGTTTCATAAATAAATAATAAGATAATGTAGTAGTATCATCTTAAAATTGTTTTTTAACAACACTTTCTTTTAAATCAATTTTAAAATAAATCTATTTAATACATTGAATATGAATTATAAAAAAAATATTATATGGATGTGTTCAATAAAATGTGTGTAAGTATTTCTAATATTTATAAAAAAAAAAAATTGTTATAGTTTATCGTCTCATTATATCATGTTACATATTTTATTTCATTTCCTTCATGTCTTTCCTTTTAAAAAGCGGATTTTCAAACTACAAAGTATTCTTACTTTTAAAAAAAAAATTCAATAATACAAAACAAAAGTTAAAAGAAATAATAAAAATAATACAAAGTATTCTCATACTACAAATTATTTTCAATTTAAACATAAATTAGATAATTGAAAAAGAAAAAAATTAAAAATTAAAAGAAATAAGAAAAAAATAGAAAAACCAAATTATGAAATTGGTTCCTTTCATAACGTTGATTTAAAGAAAAGAAAAATACACGTTATAAAATCAGTTCCCTAACATGTTTTATAAAAAAAATAAAACCTTAATTTAGAAATTGGTTCTCCAGCCTAATTTCTAAACTAAGGAAAAAAAAAAAAGTTCACATTAAGAAACCGATTCCTAAGGAATTGATTTTTCAACTTGAACAGTAAAGTGTTTTATTGAGATAAATATTTTTGGGATTGTGTTATTTAAATAAATATTTATTTATTTTATATTTTATGGGTAAAAAAGTCCACAAATAACACCTGTTACTCCAGTGTTTGTGATAGAATATCAATACGTCATATTTCTTTAAAAACAAAATTTAGATCCTAGAATATATGCTATTTATCTATCTTAAAATAAATTTTAGGAATTAAAACTAAAAAAATAAATTTAAAGAGATTAAAATAAAAAATAAATATTTTACGAGAATCAAAATCAAATTTACGCACTAAAATTAATAATTTTAAAGAGATAAAAAAATAAAAATAAAAAGTATAGAGACCCAAAGCAAAACATCTTCATTTCATTTAAAATTTAAAATTTTGATAAAATATTTTTCAAAAAGTAATTATAAAAGTATTAAATTTTTAGTCAATAATCATTATTTTATACCTTATCTTTTAAAGTATACTTTACACTTTAACGACGTGCATGAAATATTCTAAATATTTGATATTATATTCCATTGATAGGGAGTCTAATAATATTTTAAGCAAGATTTTAGGTTTCAATTTTTAAAAAAAAAAAAAAAAAGAAAAACGTGTTAAATAAATATCCCACTTTACTTAAATTGACGATGGTTTGATTTTTTTTATCCATAAAGGAGACAATTAAAATAATTATTTTGGTATTATTAGGTTGGTTTATTTCAGTAAAAAAAAATCAGTTTGGTCCAGCCGGTCAGATCGATTGGACTGAGATTCGATAGTGTATTCGAGTCGATTTCACTGTTAGACTGATTATACAGTTGACCCAGTATGATTCGGTCAAATTCGGCTAGTTAGTTTGGTTGGATTAGTCAAATCTGGCCGATTTTGCTTTTTTATTTTATTTTGGATTTTTAAAAATCAAAATTGGTTTTTTTAAATAAAAAATTGAATATTAGATTTGAAATTATTATTAATTGTTATTTTGGATATTGGAGTATGAATAGTCAAATAATATTAATTATACTTATATATAATAAATATATATTATTTTATATTTTTAATATATATTTGGACAAATCGAACTAATTACTAACTCATCGATTGAACCATTCATTCACTTGCTCAATATCTCGACCGAATTACTGACCGGACCGAGTTTCAACTATGTATACAACTATTTAATTACCTTTCTTTTATTATAAACTATTAAAGTATCTAGCTTGTATTCTTATTTTGTATGAATATTGATAAATATACATGAAATGTAAAAATATTTTAGAAAATTCACTGATATTAAAAAATTAATCAAAATACAAATTAAATACAGGAAATAGAATTTCTATTATAAAATACTAAAATTATTTTATAATGATTATTTATATATATTTATATACTCCTTGTTGATAATTACGAATAATATTATATATATATATATATAAAAGAACTAAAACACAAAAAAATCTTTAATTCAATAGCTAATAACTAGAACTAATAAGAAAATATTGGTATTAATTAAACTTAGTACGTGAATGTATAAGATATTTATATTTATTTATCATACTATAGTGTCTATGATATTTTGATCTCGACATACATGTGTTGTTTTGTGACGCAATTTGAATCACGCGCCGTGACATGTAGTGCGGCGTTGGTGCCAGGCCAGTCCACGTGCATAAAACCCAGATGCAGCGGACTTATGAATGACACGTCGGCTACGGCACCTCGACATATTTGATTGACATAAATGTAGTTTTGCAATTACCACCTTCACGATAAATACTAGTAACTAATTTATCATTTTTTCTGGGATGGAATGTAAACATTCATCCCTACTTGATCTAGCATATAACAATAACGGCTTGTGTGCTTACTAGAATTTGTTTTAGGGATTTAATTTATTAAGAATAATATTTTTGGATAGATCCTATAATTCTTATCATTCTATTGATGTTTAAAAAAATATTTATATTTGGTTCTAGTGTGAGTGATAGTTTTAATCTTCCGATCCATATTTATAATATATATATATATATATATATATATATATATATACTCATATTTACACTCAATCTGTATTGTGTGCTTATGTATAAAATTAAAATATATCAATAAAAATATACCAATTAAAAAATACTACAAGTAAATTAAAAATTACTCTTAAATAATCTAAATATAACATTAAAAATATCTAATTACTATTGATCTTATGTATAAAAAATGGTTAGCAAATGTTCCCAAATATTTACTGAGTATTAAGCTCAATATTGATTTAAGATATATAAATTGTTTTAAATTCTAATATTTTTCTTGGACTCTTAAGCATAAAAAAAATCCTAGTATTATATCCTCTTCTCTTTCACATGCAATTATATTTTCTTTAACTTTATGAAAATATAATGATCACTTATGTAAATAATTAAAAGGCCGTGAATTGATTTTACCTCAGAGTTTTTAAAATTCCTTTCAAAATTACTACAGCGGAAGACTTTCAAGAAGGATCATATCTTTAAAAACAATTAAGAAAATAATTTCTTCACCTTCTATTTCTGAAATGCTTTTTCCTTAAAGAAAAACTTTACCTTAACTTTTACAAATGCTTTCACCTTAACCGATCAAACCTATTTAGTGTTGTGACCAATCTTGTAATGTGAACAAAAACTTAATACTTCAAGAACAATATGAAGATAAACAGAAATATTCAAACACACAAGATTTATACTGGTTCACCTCTTAACCCCGGAGGCTACATCCAGTTTCCTTCTAATCAAACCTTGATTAGAGTTTCACTATAACAAATATAAATATCTTTACAAGCTTACAATGATCTTTTTTATCCTCCCTAGGTAAAATTCAAAATCTAAACCTATAGACTTTTCAAAAGATCTAAAACCAAAGATCCCCTCTCTATTCTTTCCTCTAGAAACCCTTCTAGAAAAACTTTAAAGACTACAATTTGTTATATGAACATTTAACAACAAATACAACACAAATATCAACAATAACCAAGCTTATATTTCAAGAAAGATATCACCTCTCATTCCTCAATGAATTCAATAAAATGAATGATCTAACCAGACTGAGAATATATGCAAATGATCTTTCTTGATGACTTCTTTAATCAGAAAGCTTGAACAAAACTTTGCATCATGTAGACAATGACTTCATAACATGACAAAACTCCATGACTCTTAGAATCTTTTGATTTTCTAATCTCCCTCTTCCTCTGTGTATTATGAACTCTTGAAAGTGATTTACTAAGTGCTTGTCAGAAAACTTCACAAAGTATCTCTATATTAAACTCAGTGCAAGCTGTTATATTTATAAAAAAAAACAGACATAACTAATTGTAATCGATTATTTCGTCAATGTAATCGATTATTTTAACTCATGTAATCGATTATTTTTACCAGATAATCGATTAAAAGTGTTCATCAGGATTCTGAAAAAATGTCAAGAACAAAATAATCGATTAAGTCATCATGTAATCGATTATTCCAGATGACCTGTGTTTTCTGATACATAAGGATAATCGATTAAATTTCCAAATAATCGATTATCACAAACAATGTGAAAAACTCAACAATGCATATTTAATCGATTACAATAATCTAGTAATCGATTAAACCAAATGAAACAGCTTTTGTGAATTATGCAGTGACTCAGATAATCGATTACTCTGTGATGTAATCGATTATCACAGAGCACGTCTGATTCTGTGTTAGACTTATTTAATCGATTACAAATCAATAGTAATCGATTAAAATGTTCTCAAGGCAATATACAGACCTGTTCATATAGATTTAATCGATTATATCATATAGGTAATCGATTAAAACAGTGAAAAACAGTTTTTATGAAAAACTAATTGCCTTTATGACTTAACATCTAAATGCTTATTACCATATGATTTAGAAATGATTAAATGTATGTACGAATGCATGAATCAATCAAGATTAGTGAGGATTATGAGGCTTTAACCACTTGAACCAAGCTTAAGCAAGAAATTACAAATGCCATCAATTGAGTGGGCATGTAAAATATCAAAACTTGCATTCTTCTTCTTCTTGATTCCATATCTTCATCTTCCTCATAGCTAACACTTTATATTTAAAATTTAAATTTTAAAAATAATTTAAATAGAAATTATTTACCGACTATTATTTTTTTTAACAGAAAATGATGGCAAGAGAATCGAGAATGTAATGAAAGAGATTAGGGATATGTTTGATACACACTATTGTATAGGATAAAAAGAATAAAACATGATAAATACAGACAAATTTTGTCATTATATAATTTGATGAAAAATGAATAACATGACTTAAATAATATAAAATTTATTAAAATACATAACTGTTACGGATACTTGGGTTGGACCCAATTACAAGAGAGACCCAGTACTACTCAGTCAATCCACGTTGTGAGTCAACACCAATGAAGAGAACGTGGCATGACCGTTCAAGTAGTGGATATAGGAGTTTCTTGGAGAGAGAATGGATAAACTCCAACTGACCAAGAATCTCGGCCAAGATCGTGGGGAAACCTCCCTTAACTAATTCCCAGGTCAGTGATTATAAATATAAACACTTGCAGATGAAAAGGCACACACAGCTGTTACTCTCTCTTTTCCTTCCACACAATGCACACACCCCACGTCAATTATGGTGTTCTAGCATTGTGATCTTCTCGCCGGAGGTATTTGATTCCTATAAATACTTCCAGAGAGAGTTTGATCATACATTAAATACCCAGCCATCCTTGCTGGACATTTCTGTTCATCACGAACAGAACATTAGCGTCGTCTTTGGGGAACGATAAAATTCAACTCCCACCAATCACAATGGTAAACATGAGAAGCCATCAGAATGAAGAACGACAGGAACAACCCGTAAATGTGGTTCCACATGAAGCTGTGCAGGTAGAAGATGCAGTTTTAGATACCGCTTCGTCTCTTGCCCAACCGGGAGTGGTCATGCCAAATGATCCACCACACACATAAACCAGGATGGAGCAAGAACCAGTTCAGCACTTCGTTCATAATGTGCTGCAATCCATCTTATCCTGGATTGAATGCCTCGAGAAGCGACATGCCCTCCAACGACAGGAGGACATTAATTATATTTTGATGCAGTTAGATGAACGTAGCGCAAAATGGAGACACGACGGAGAGCAGCGCATACAATATATGGAGCGACGCATCGATAACATGGAGATCCCGGTTCATGGAGAAAATCATGAACAACCCACTAGTCCAAGCAGGGCCGAAGCACGCTATCAAACCAGTCAGATCCCGATCTTCGATGCCGAAGTCGCCACGCCGGGACCAAATAGCCATTTCGAACCTGGAGGATCATACCATCATCAGGTACGAAATAATAATCTGGGACGTCGTGACTCACATGCTGAGGCCCCACGCCAAGTCATCAACGCGGGGACGCCAAGTCATCAACGCGGGGGTAAGCCCGGCGAAATCAGCACAGACACGAGTAGAGGCTCAGAACCCAGTGATCGAAGTTGTACATCAGCCCAGAATAGGCGATGTATACCAGAGGAAATATCAATGAGGACAACACAATAACAGTCCATTTATCGATGAGATTGTCAACGCTTAGTTCATAGAAGATTTTGACGGATCCTTTCTGTCAAAATATGATGGAAGTCAAGACCCACAAGTGCACATTGACGAGTTCGACATGCAAATGTGCGTCAGAGGCATAGATGAGCAAATAATTTCACGAATCTTTGTTACCACCTTGTCCGGAGCTGCTCAGACGTGGTTCCACACGCTACCACCGCGGTCAATCCGCAACTTCGAAGATTTCGGTCAAAAATTCTTGCTAAATTTTTCCACTAGCAAGAAACAGCCCAAGTCTGAATTCGCGCTGGGGAAGATACGTCAACAGCTTGGAGAGACGTTACAGAGCTACTTAGACCATTTTAAAGAAACCGCCCTGCAAGTACAAGGTTTGGAGGAGAAAGTACACGTGCATCTCTTGTCAGCCGAGCTCAGCAGATCATCTTGGTTAGCCAAATCGATATACAAGGATCCAGTGAAGTCTTTGTTGGAGTTCAGAGCATGTTCCAAAAAATACTTGGAATTGGAACAAATGGAGATTGCCAATACAACTCCCAGAAGGAAGAACTCCCCACCAAGGAACCGCCATCATCAGGGTAATTCCCATCCCGACAGGAACATTGATCCCGGTTTCAGGCCGGGAAAATATGAAACCAAATATGACAAGTATACCCCGCTAAATACATCCCGGGCACAAGTTTGGAGAGAAGTCGTCCTGACAGATATGAAGAAAGTAGACCGACCCCAGCCAGTATTTAAAAAAGCTAGACTCAATCACTCCCGCTTTTGCGAATTTCATAACGGGTCGGGCCACACCACAGATCAATGTTGGGATTTGCGAGATGCCATAGAAAAGTTTATCCGGGAAGGCAAGTTGAGGCAATATGTAATCAAAACACAAGGCCAACGAAGCAAGCGGAAAACCAGTCACAACGAAGCCCAGCCACAAAAAAGCCAGGATGATAAAAGAAATAAACGTGACGATGACGAGTTCCCAAATCGGAGTTTGAGTGCAATGTGATCTCTGGAGCCATGGTGGGAGGAGGCGATATGACCAGTCAACGAAGAAAATATCTTAAGGAGGTCCTTTCCGTAAGGGAGCAACCCAAATTTAAAGGAAGTAGCAGTAAAACTGAGCTCCCCCTACTTTATTTCACGGGAGAAGACATGAAAGACGTGGTTCCCGGTCATGAAGATGGTTTGGTAATCACCGGGACACTGGTCAACTGCCGGGTTAAGAGAATATTCGTAGACGACGGTGGTTCGGCAAACATTATCTCTTGGAGTGCTTTCAAGAAGATGAATCTCGATGAGGAAGATTTGAAACCATGCAAAACTATGCTAATAGGCTTCAACGGCGGGAATACCAACATCAAAGGCTCCATCAATCTCCGACTAACTTTAGGAACAAAGGAGGCCTTCAGATCAGAAAGAGTCACATTCGTTGTAGCCGACTTCTCCTCACCATACAACATCATCCTGGGGGAGACCAACCATTCACAAATGGGATATGCTATTGTCCTCTAAGCATTAGAAGCTGAAAATGTTAGGAAGAAATGGCGAGGTAATAACCATTCGCGAAGATAAAAAAGAATCCTGTCAATGTTACTACAACATTGTCAGAGAAAGTGAAAGCGGTCCATCTTCACCACCCCGTATACGTCAAGGAGACCAGGCCTAGCAAAAAATCGATCAATGTCGGCTTAGAAAACCAATAAATCTAGTGGAACTCGACATAAGAGAGAACGTTGAAGAATGGAGACCAAAACCGGCCTACGAGCTCGAGGATATCCAAATAGGAATCCAGCTATCGCAAGTAACCAGGATAGGCAAGAGAGCCGATCAAACCACCAAGCCCAAGTTAACGAGATGTCTCAGAAATAATCAGGATGTGTTCGCATGGGAAGCCTCTGAAATACAAGGAATAAAGCCAATTTTTTGTTGTCACAAGCTGTCAATGTATCCTGGGTCAAAACCGGTGGCCCAGAAAAAAAGGAACCTTGGCCCGGAACGAAAGCAAGCATTGGAGAAACATATCAAAGAATTGTTGGAGGCCGGCTTCATAAGAGAAATCCAGTACACGACATGGTTGTCTAACGTGGTGATGGTTAAAAAATCCAATGGCAAGTGACGAGTATGTGTTGACTACACCGATTTGAACAAGGTATGTCATAAAGATTCATATCCAATGCCGAGTATAGATCAGCTAGTGGACAATTTGTCAAGCTTCAAAGTATTATCATTTATGGATGCATATTCTGGGTACAATCAAATAGCTATGTACCCGGATGATCAAGAGAAAACAACATTTAGAGGCGACGAAGCAAACTATTGCTATAACGTAATGCCTTTCGGTCTGAAGAACGCCGAGTCCACGTATTAGCGGATGATGAATAAAGTTTTCACCAAACCAATCGGCCGCAACATAGAAGTATACATAGACGACATGATAGCGAAAACAAATGCGACCGGAAATCATATTCATGACATGGAAGAAACATTCCACAGACTAAGGGAGCACAACATCTGTTTGAACCCACTCAAATGTGCGTTCGGTGTAACGGCCCGTAAATTCCTAGGGTTCGTGTTGACCCATAGAGGAATAGAAGCCAACCCAGACATGTGTAAAGTCGTGTTGAAAATGCAGTTCCCGATGAATAAAAAGGAAGTTCAGCAACTAACAGGAAGGATAGCCGCACTGACACGGTTTCTTCCGAAATCAGCAAAAAAAGCACTTCCTTTCTTTAAATTTTTGAAAAAAGAAGCCAGAGTTGGATGGAACCAGGAATGTGAAGTGGCTTTCCAAGAAATTAAGGAGTGTCTAGCTTCCCCCAGTACTGTCAAAGCCAGAGCCTAGAGAAATACTGATCCTATATTTGTTAGTAGGCGAAGAGGTGGTCAGCACCGTATTAGTAAGATAAATCAATAAATCTCAATCGCTGGTATATTTTGTAAGCCGAGCTCTCAGAAACTCGGAACTACGATACCAGACGCTGGAGAAAGTGGCATTTGCACTTCTCATAACCGCCAAAAGGCTCCGCCCATACTTCCAAGGTCACACCATTGTGGTCCGAACCAATCAACTAATCTGGCAAATGTTACATAAGTCGGACTTAGTTGGCAGAATGATGAGTTGGGCTATTCAGTTATCCGAGTTCGATATAAAATATGAAGCTCGGCGCTCAATCAAATCTCAAGCTCTGGCCGACTTCATGATGGAACTAACCTCGGCGATCGAAGGTGGAATGGAAGTTTGGAAATTATATGTTGACGGCTTGTCCAACACAAAAGGAAGTGGAGCCGGGATTATAATTGAAAGTCCAGAAGGAGTATCCATCAAGCATTCCTTGCAGCTCAACTTCCCGACATCAAACAACTAGGCTGAATATGAAGCATTGATAGCCGGGTTGATATAGACCAAAGAGCAAGGAACGCAGAAGGTGCACGTATTCACCGATTCCCAGCTGATCACGACACAGATCGATGGAAAATATCAAGTGAAAGGACCTTTTCTCATCAAATATCTGAGTAAGGCCAAAGAAATAATTACCGAGTTCGATGAGGTCGTCGTTGCCATATTCCTAGAGAAGAAATCGTCCGAGCCGACATATTGTCAAAACTGGCAAGCACAAAGGGCACGGGTAACCTCAGAACTGTCATTCAGCAAGAGATCTCGCAACCCACTTGCGTAATGGTGATCTCGGTAGCCAAGGACTGGAGGAAGCCCATAATCAGCTATTTAGAACAAGGAACGATACCAGACGACAGCATAGAAGCCAAGAGATTAATTTGAGATGCGGCCATGTATACCATACAAGGTGACAAATTATATCGCAGAGGTCTGCACACCCCAATGTTGCTATGCTTGGGCCCAGATCAGACTGAATACGTGATGGTCGAGATACATGAAGGCATCAACGGCTAACACATGGGAGCAAAAGCCCTCGCAATGAAAGCCCTTCGGGCCGGGTATTACTGGCCAACAATGAAGGCAGATGCCTCAGATCACGTGAAACGATGCCAGAGTTGCCAAAAGCATGCCAAGATCGTACGGTCCCCTCCCGCCAAGCTGACGTCGATCACTGCACCTTGGCCTTTCTACAAATGGGGAATGGATCATTTAGGACCATTTAAGGCAACAGAAGGACAGATGAAATGGCTAATCGTAGTCGTCGAATACTTTACAAAATGGATCAAAGCCGAGCCATTAGCCACCATCACTTTGACCCGAGTTCAAAAATTCTTTGAAAGAAGCATAATATCCAGGTTTGGAATCCCGGCTGAGGTTGTAACGGATAACGGAACTCAGTTTACTGATAAAGGATTTCAGGAAATGATGGTTGAGTTTCACATCAAACACCACTTCTCATCTGTGGAACATCCGCAATTCAAAGGCCAAGCAGAAGCTGCAAATAAAGTCATTCTGGACGGGCTGAAGAAACAAATGCATGAAGCCGGCTCAAATTGAGTGGAACAGTTATATTATGTCTTGTGGGGACACCGAACTACAACCTAGACATCTACTCGAGAGACCCCATTCAAAATAACATACGGTTGCGAAGCAATGATACCTGTGGAGATCGGACAACCTTCATGGAGAAGAAAATACGCCCTCCGCGGAGAAGAGGACGACAAAAACAACACGTTGGCTTCCGAGTTAGAGCTGATAGAAGAGGTCTGTGCCACAGCACACCACCGGGATCTGACTATGAAACAGATGACAACCAAAAAATTCAACAAAAAGGTCAAACCGAGGTATTTTGAGGAAGACGACCTAGTTCTGCGTAGAGCCGATATTGGAAATAAGAACGCCCGAGATGGAAAGCTAGCGGCCAATTGGGAAGGGTCGTATCGGGTCACACAGAACCTCAGACGGGGGGCATATATTTTGAGACTCTTGACAACAAAGCAATAAAGTGCACTTGGAACGCAGACAAATTGAAGAGATATTACAGTTAAGCGTTTGTGGCTACGAGTTCAGTTACCAGCTATCATTTCTAAGGAATAAAGACCTCATGGCAATGTGAGCGATTAGTCTTCATCAAATTTACAATATTGTTTGCAATTCATGTGTTTCTCCCTAATTGAGAGTATGAGCCGGGGTCGATTAATTCGGCACATGTAACTCGTACCTATCTCTTTCACTGAAATCATGAATTTTTGTAGTTACTCCCAAAAGCTTTTTAATAAATATTCTTGTTCTTACAAGGAAATTACAAGTGTTGTGCACAACACGTGATATCTATCGTCTTAGACAATACTTAACGTGTAAATCAAAACCCTGATCAGGTTGACATAATCACTTATAATGATTGTTACATGTTAAGTATTGGTCTGATATAAACCGGAAAAACTTAACCGAGAACAAAATATCGGATAATATCATACTTGGCCATCGAAGCCAAACGAATATATAACAAGCATGCAAATATAGCTCTAAATGGAATGTATAATAAAAATACGAGTACGATTATAAGAGCAACGTGCACAAATGTACGAAAATACAAATAAAACTGGGAACAACCCAACAAAAACGATAAAAGGTTTATAAAGAAACTACATATCGAAACCGACATCCGGGCCCTTCAAAACCTTACTAGGCGTCGCCTTGCGGGGCTGAAATCTCTTCATCGCCAGCAGTAAGACCGTCATCAACCTGAGCCACGAAATCCTCTTGTGAGGAATAAGGGATCACCTTCCCATCACGAACATATGATTTGTAGTGCATCTCATCCGTGTTTAGGCCGATCCCAGAATTCAAACATCGAACCTGCTCCAAAGCGTTGCCGAAGGACTCCTCTGCCACTGACACAATCATCTCCCTCAGCTCGACCACCTTCTTCTCAGCAAGTAGGAGGTTGGACTCGGCCTCCTTAGCCTTCAACTGGGCCCCCTCAAAAAGAGTCTTGACTTCACTTAAATTTTGAGTCATGAGGGTGGCCTTTTCCTGATAATGTTGAAGATCAGCCTAAGCCCTACCCATGTCAACAACTGCAGCCTGCAGGTTCTGTTCGAGCATATCGAACCTATCCCAAGAAACCCGAAGCTCTTCAGTAACAACATCAAAGCTTTCCTGAAGTCGCTGGGACTCGGACAGGGGCGCAGCGAGCTCCTCCTTCACCTTAGTATGCCTCATTTTCAGAGTAACCAAACTCGGAATGAGGGAAGCACATTTGAAGGCATGCAGCTGCATCTAATCGAGTTCGCGGAGGTCAGTGTCAACAAGAGGGCTCGAGTCTGAGAAACGCTTGGGAGCCCTGACAAAGTGAAAGAGGTCGTCGGCCCCCTTTTCCCAGAGATGCTCGGGCATCAGCAAAGAAGCTTCAGAAGTCGGGGCCGAAGGAGCTTCATTTGTCGGCATTCCGACGACAACGACACCAGGGCTTGAAGACGCAATAGGGGTTGGAGAGGTTAGGACAGTCAACCTGAGATCAGCAGAAACTAAAACAACGGGTGCCTCCTGGTAGATTCCGAAACCCTCCTCCTCTTCGATTGGCTCCTATCCGCCGTTTTAGAAAGGAAACGAGGGGGGGACGACCAATGTTAGTTGACCTACCCTGACCAGTCCGAGAACGGGGCACCAAGTCGCCGCTGTGATCCTCCATGTTGCTAGCTGCAAAAGAAAAGAATTATTAGAATAATTGTAACAAACAAGTTACTAAATGAAAATCTATTACAAATGGGAAACTGGACTGACATCGGTGGATAAAGGGCGCAGTGCCGGGTTGACCACAAGCCTCTATGAACGCATTAATCTGGATTATTGAAGAGGCCTCCATATCCGATAGACTCGTTTCCTCAAAGCGGTAAGAGGCTGGAGGAAATTCGTGATGGGCACGGGTCCAGTAAAGTGGGAATCTCCACTTTACGTTGGACGATTCTGGACCTCGAAGGAAGAAAGGTTGTATGCCGAGTTCGGCAACAACCTTGAAATAGTTATTCTTAAAGTTTTTAAAAGAGTCGGTATACACCGAAAAAAGCCTGCGATCGGAACGGCTCCTGACGGAAGTCCATCCCTTCCTACTTGGGGTTCCCGGCCAGTTCGGCTGGTATGAACATTAAAATAATACAAAAAAAAGAGGAACAGTGCAAGGGACCTCTAGGTTCGCACACAACTCTTCAAATGATCTCACGAAAGCCCAACTATTGGGGTGGAGTTGTGAAGGGGCCAAGTGTAGGCGATCCAGCAGTTTCATTTCAAAATCCGACAAAGGAAAACGGACATCGAGACAGGTGACTACATCTTTGTAGAAAAAGAAAAAATTACGCTCACCCTTCTCGGAACACGAACATATCAGTTCGTTGGGGCCAGGAGAGCATATGGAGAACCCATCTTGATTCCCAATGGGGAGCGCGACAATGCACTCTAGACTCAACACCGAAGAGGTATTAAGTACCTCATAGGTGACCCAAGGAAATTTGGAAATAAGAGAGGGGGATAGACAATTAGATTGAGACCCGGCTGATTGAGATTCTTCTACTATTTCCACTGAAGGGGTATCCATAATTACCTACGACAAAATAAAAAGCAACAATCAGTGAAGAATACTTGAAGAAGCGGTTTGAAAGACGAGAATCAAAATTTGGTGTATTAACCAACTTCGGGGTAGTGTTGTGAAAGATCGACACCCTGGTCCCAGCATCCGAGTTGGGAGTTGAGACGAACACCTCGGCCTTGTCTTGAACGGTCTTGGGGACGAGAATCGGGTTATGCTGGCATGCATCAAGGGTCTCGTCGGCTCGCTTGTCAAACCCAGAACTCGCCAAGAAAAATAACTCGTCCAGACATTTCGAACACGGTTCAAACCGGGTTTCAAATGATGGTCCTAACGGATTCTGTTCTAGGAGAGACGAAGATTTTGTAATAGTTGAACTTGGAGGGGGACATGAAGGAAGTTCAGAAGGATCCCTAGACCTAGGATCAAAACTCATCGTATGAGCTTTTTGCATCGAAGAAATCTTGGATTGAGGTTTCTTGGAGATTTTAGAACCCCCAGAAGGGGCATGCAATATCGCCTTTTCTTTCTCCTCTTCTGGAAGAAGGAGGCCAAAGAGCCAGAATACAGATCTAGGGGGAACAATTTTGAGTATGTGCGCTTCCTCTTCAAGAGTAAACCCCATTTTAGGGGACTAAAATGAGATTTAATGCGCAAACAGATGAAGGAAGAACGAAATCCAGAAGCAAATAAGCAGGGAAAGTGAAGACAAATGAAGGAAGGAGGAAACTCAAGAACAGATAAAAACAGAAGAAATGTATGGAAGCCAAACTAAATCGCAACCAAAGCAACTATAATAGAAAATAGAAGCACGAGAATCCCAAACTGAAAGCATAAAAAGAAATGCAAAGTACCTGGAATAGGAGAAATCCTAGAGGAATTTGAGCACCAGAGACGGAGAGCGAAAACAAAAGTGCAACAAGAGGAAAAGAAGACAGAGTATGAAGATACAAAATGAAGTACAAAGGGTGAATAAAAGAAGAAGGGGCATATAAAACAAAAAAGAAAATAACCGCCAAAACACGAAATGCCTGGAGTAGGTAACTGGCGGAAGTGACCAGTCGCGTGGGGGTAAAAGCGTCTACTTAAACTGATACGTGGGGGCAAAATAGAGAACAATTCAAAACGCTCATGATTAAAGCGTGCAAAGAAATGTGCATTAAATGATCGGTACACATGTCATTTCCAGTACCTGAGCAATGATGAAAACACTTTGTTTCACAAAGATATTGGAAGTCGAAAAGTAGGTTGGCTCTAAAGGAGATAACTTGGCAACAATCCTACCGCAAGATCAACATAAATGAGAACCCGACCCTAGTAGGACGACGTCCCGGATCATTGGTAACAAGGAACTGGGAAACTGTATTCCAACGCACCCTGGTCGTTTCAAATCCCGACCCCGGACCAGGCATTCCGGTATGAAGCCATTAGTGCTTATGAGGCATAAAAAGAATATGCCAGATGATGCATCCCGACTGTCCAGAATGCTTGACAACCGGGCTGGGGGCATCTGTTACCTATACTTGGGTTGGGCCCAATTACAAGAGAGGCCCAGTACGACTCAGTCAATCTACGTTGTGGGTCAGCACCAATGAGGAGAACGTGACCATGACCGTTCAAGTAGTGGATATAGGAGTTGCCTGGAGAGAGAATGGATAAACTCCAACTGACCAAGAATCTTGGCCAAGATCGTGGGCAAACCTCTCCTAACTAATTCCCAAGTCAGTGATTATAAATATAAACGCTTGCAGATGAAAAGGCATACAATTCTTACTCTCTCATTTCCTTCCACACAGTGCACACACCCCACGTCAATTGTGGTGTTCTAGCATTGTGATCTTCTCACCGGAGGTATTTGATTCCTATAAATACTTCCAGAGAGAGTTTGATCATACATTAAATACCCAGTTATCCTTGATGGACATTTTTGTTCATCACGAACAGAACAATAACCCTTTTATAATAATTATCTTTTTATAATTTACATTATTATATATATATATATATATTATTATATATTATGTGAATTTAAATATTATGTTATTATAACATGACACATGATGATAAGATTGTTACAACTGGCCCAGTCATGATGTGGTCTAAACACTGGATTAGAGATCTAAGTGGTTGATCACTTATTGATTTAATTGACTTGGTATACATATTAAAAAATTAAAACACATATATAAAATATAATCCATTTAGTAAAAAAAATGTGATCATATCAATCTATATTTTTATAATTCAAAATTATAGTTATTGTTATGATTAAACTATAAATATTATATAATCATTCATTACTATAAATTCACTACTACATGTATACCTTTTTACAACACAGAAACCGTCTTAGTAGGCTTAGCGGTGGCAATTTTGTAATTATTTGAAAAATTACAATGACGGAAAGGACAAAACGTAGACGGTTTCTAAATAGACCGTCGTCGTTTTATAAGCTTCTTAGACGGTTATCTAAAACCGTCTTTATTGTTTGCGTTCCCAATTTTCAAATTAGGTTTTAAAGCCTGTGCCCTTCTCCACAAATAAACCATGCTCGATGGCGAAGAAGATCATTCACGACACCACCAGGAAGATGTCGCAGCTATGTCGGAAAATCGTTAAGATCGAGGTCCCTTGGGGCGTCCTCAAAAGGGAACCTTTCATTGGACACTTTTTTCGCTTCATTTGGAACAGACTTCTTGTTTGCTCCATCACCAGAAGGCCATCTCAGTACCGGAAACTACCCCTCTGTGACCACTCTTCTACGGCGTCCTCTGACGCTGATGACGTCTTCTCCTCCGCTGCAACCACCACTGGCGGATATGACTCTGATTCCGATTTGGTGAACCTCAAGAAGGCGGAGCCACGTACACGTAATTTACTATTATATTAAGGGAATCCTTTTTTGTGAATTTTATAAGAAATAATGCTTTTTGTTTTTTTTTTCTTACATGGGTTTATACGAGTTTAAATTCTATTCACTTTGAGGATCTGTTTTACTTGTGTAAAGATTGCCATGTTTTGATTTTGATTGGTTTTTAGGGTACCCTTTTTGTTAACCTGTGCTTCTTAGAAGTTCGCTGAGGTTTTTATTTTTAGGGAAAAATGTTTCTGAGAGATGAATTTACTTGATCATGTTTGGATATAATCATATAAAAATTTTGTTCACTTTTAAAAAGAGAGAGACACAATAATTTATCATAAGAAGCTTCTATACCTTTTGTGTTTGTGTTATGTAAATTTTCACTAAAAAATGAGTTTTATTTTCCTACTTGTTTTGCAGCTGCAAGATGTACCCAGACTTGAGCTACACTGAGTCAACCAGCACTGAGACCTTGGTCATGGGAGTGGCACCAGTTAAGACACTGCACAAATTAATCACCAAAAAGGATTCTCACCATCCTAACAAGCCAGAGGACCCTTATCCCCCCTCACTGTATTGTTGGCTCTAACGAATCAAATGTGGTTCCAGGTGACCAATTATTGACATTTTATTTTTTCTCTCAAGATGCATGATATTTATCAGAATGGTTACTGCTAAATTGCAACATATAAAACTGCCTGCTAAGATGTACTTATCATGTTAGTTGGTAATTAATTACCTCTGCAACAACTTGGTCCTTTATGACTTCATGCATACATGTTAAAGGTCTCACCTAAAGAAAGTCTCAAATGGATTTCCTTTGAGTTGAAAATAATGATAATAATAACCCAGTTTTGCAGAGTGAAAATACCTCTTAGCTTTGTGAAGCTAATTTATAAAATGACTAGGGTGAAGATAAAGATAAAGACACAAACAACTGGAGGCCCTTTCATTGCTACCAACTATGGCTGTGAGATGCTTTGTTGCAGATGCTCAATATGCCTTTTGGACTACCAGGCAGAGGATAGGCTGCACTTAAACCTAACTAAAATAACATGAGTTTAACAAATACCTACATGTGGCCATACATTTCATATAAGCTACATTGATCTTTGGCTTGCCACGCATACCACTTGCCCTCTCTATCGCTTCTCCCTACTAACCACTGCTAAATCTTCAACACAGGCATCCAATATGCAGGTACATATGAGCAGCTTCAATAATTTGTGTTCTATCTTATTCAGTTTGTGTTCTATTTTTTTTCTCCCTATTCCCTTTCCCCCCACTCCCCTTATTCCCAATCTCAATTCTAAGATGACATAAGCAATTGTGTTTTAATTATTGACTTGTCATAAGCAATTATAGAAGTTTCATGTTTGTCACCAATTTTGTTGCTTTAACGACTATATGCCTATTATGCAGGGAAGAGTTGCCACACTCATTGTTGCAGCTCCTCATTCCAAGTTATTTTAATTCTTGACCTACTCATTCACAAATTTTCCAGTCAAACCAACTGACCCATTAATGTCATTTTGAAATTTAATCCTTAGTTTATGGTATTCTATGAGACATAGGTCATTCTGTTTCATGATTAATGATCGATTTGGTTGTACTACAAGGACTACAAGGCAAGATCAAACTAGTTCCCATTGACCTTCAAAACAGGCCAGCTTGGTATAGATCATCTGTGTACCCTGAAAACAAGGTGTGTTCCATTCAGATAAATAGTGGCATTGAGTTTTGATAGCATTCTAGTGTTTGGTATCATCAGTTATATATTTTGCATGAAGTGTACATAGGTTTGGTACCTTGACAGTACTTACAGGAAATTTTAAAAAAATCCTCCTAACAACAAAGCTTACAGTCTTTTATGTGAATAGAAAATCCTATTCTGGTAGTGGGTGTTAGTAAATGCTAATGAGAAGAGTAAATTTCTCTGTTTTTCTCACTGGTTCCTTACAGATTATAACCTTTATAATTTGGGAATTTTATTTAACTCAATCATTTCTTTTATTACTGTTTAGAGTCATTTGTAAGCATCGTAGTTGCTTCTCCTACAAAAAGCAATGAAAGAAGTAAGTGGAAGATTTATGCTTTGCTATTCTGCAAGTCCTCTAATAGTTTATTTTGCTTTGAGAGTGATAAATTATATTGATGTAATGTTGTAAGAAAAATAGTTTCTTTTGCTTTGGGACCAATTTTTTTTAAACGTGGCCAGAGAAAACTCATGATAAGTTGTGGTGATGCCTACAACACTTGAGCATAATTGTCTTAATTTTAATCTCTACAGTGTCTCAAACTTATTTTTGGTCATGGAAATAGATGTTATGTGCCACTGTTGACACAAGCAAGCATGCATAAAATGGGTCCCAAAAAGAAGCTCAGCCCCACCTTGGTCAGTGGGGTCCACTGAAGTTCTGGCCAAGCAAACTAAGAACATGGACCCCTGTCTCTTCATCTCCACTGACCTTGCTCTCAGTCAGCATTAGTAGTACTGCACAGTACAATCTCTTTGGTTTCTTGTTATTGCTGATTATGGAATGTTCTAGGATCATACATGTAAAATCTTATATCATTACTGAAAATTCGAATTAAATAGACTGGATGATTCTGAGACAATTTTTTTTTATAGCCTGGATTGACTCTGTCAAAGCCTATGGTGCCTGGGATTTCAACCGAAAACCAGGGTCAGCCCAGTCCAATTTCAGCCTGGATTCTGAGCTTCCCACCTCTGTCACTACACCAGCTACCTCATGCCTGCATCATTTCTCACACTAATTCGAATCAAATTGAATTTAGGTTTAATTAATGATTCCATTCTTGTAATTGTAAAAAAAAAATCCTTTTAGCTCTTATATATAATTTAAAACATCTTATTCAATCTTTATAATTACTTTCATTAATTAATTGTGTTGCTTGCCTTCCACTGTTATTACTCACTTTGGGGGTTGGTTTTTGATATACTGTGTTGATCTTTCCTTTTTTTGTCTTGTGTTTGATAGATTGAAACTCCAGTTCTGTCAAGATCCACACTAGAAGGTGCCCGTGATTATTTAGTTCCATCAACAATCCAGGTATATATGATTATTCTTCCACTAATTAATTAATATATATATATATACGTAATAAAATATAACGTTATTTTCGCTCTACCACCTCAATCTTATTACAAATCCTATAATCTCATACATTTCCCTATTTTATCTAAGTTTTATTATAAAAATTGTTAAAAAATTATTATATAATAATGATAGTCATTATTATTATTTCCATTAAATAACCATTAAAGAAACATGATGAAAAGAAAAAATATATATGATAAAATAAAAGTAATTTATATCCGTGCAACTAAATATATGATTATTTAGTTCGGGTTGTGTAACTTATTTTGGTTGATTAACATCATGGTGTTTCTTGTAAGGATGTGGCAAATGAATGATAGCTGTATTGTTCTTCACCGTGCAATACCTCTACATTCTAGGTGTGTCTCTTTTAACCAACATGGCTGGTATTTACTGAATTATGTAAGGAAGTTAGTAATTACTTCAGATCTTGTCCTCCATATATATTACCTTGTTTGGGATTAGTCATTTGGTATGATTGTGTATACACTCACTGTTCTTCTCTAGGATTTAAATAGCGCCGCTTTACCGCGCAATCTCGCACCAGGTGCGGTTTGCGGCACCCAGCCGCTACATCCGTGCCGCAACGCGACGGTTTCCGGTAGCGGCCGGTGGCGGCAGGTGGCGGCGGTGCGGCGGGCAGCAGATGAGGCGCAATAGCGCCGCTACTTTGGTGAAGAGAAAGCAGTTGCAGACAGCTG
>PYAF01001305.1:231322-245652 GCA_007407185.1 Glycine tomentella | reverse complement strand
TAATATTATACTTTTCATTCCTCATTTCCTTCTATTTTGGGTGATTTCTTATCTTATAGCATTTATATATGTGTGGTATAATTTATTATATGAGTATCCTATGGACTTCACAGTAGCGGCTTTACCGCTACCCGCTATACCGCTATAGCGTTTTGAGGGTCAGCCGCTACCAGCCGCTACCCGCTATTTAAAACTATGGTTCTTCTTGCCTCAGGCATTATTAGCTTTTTTGAGATTAGGCATTACTAACTTTGAACTTCCTGTCTTGTTTGTGTGGTTATATTTGTAGGAAATACAGTTTTAGTGAATAATGTGAGTGAATGAGAGGATAAGAGCACATATCTTGATCATTAAGATCATGCTTGGTCAGCATTAGGATTGAATGACTTCAAGTCTCCATATTAGAAGATAGTTTTTTGATTGAACTCGTTGCATATGATCTGCTGGATGCATTGTGTTTATGTTACAGATTGGTTATTCAAAGCTGAGATATTGTTTGTCATGGTATTTGCAGGTGGATAACTGACAGTCGTGATGAGTACGAGATTGGATGCCATTAATGATGAATTCAAGCTCTATCGCTGTCACACCAAATTCAACTTTGCTCGTGCCTGCCCAAAGGGGTTGAACCTAGGAAAACAAATCTCACATATGAAGTCACTTCAGCCTAAAGCTTAAAATTCTATTTTCAGAGGCATGATGATGTTTGCATTTGATCATTTGTGTTAGAACTTTGTATTTTCTTCAAAGTTGGGGATAATTTAGCTATATTCTTAATTAATAAAACCAGAGTCTCTTTTGTAAAACTGGGGTTTTAAGTTTTTATTGACTTTGTGTTTCTGATACTGTGATTGACAATTACATTGGTGACTTTGGGCTTGCAATATTATTATATATAATAAATAATATTGGTATGTTGTCTTCAGTATTTAAATATATGTGTATAAAATAAAAAGGATGTGTTTAAAAAAAAAACACATTGGGATACAAATCTCACAAATGAAAAACAAAGACGGCTTTCTCAAAAATCGTCTTTGTATGTGCACATACAAAGACGATTTTAAGATAAACCGTCTTTGTATCTTTGTAAAAAAAAAAACAACACAAATGGGGAAACAAAGACTGTTTTTCTAAAAATCGTCTTTGTATGTGCACATACAAACGTTTTAAGATAAACCGTCTTTGTATCTTCGTAAAAAAAACAAAACAAATGAGGAAACAATGACGGTTTTCCCAAAAATTGTCTTTGTATGTGCACATACAAAGACGGTTTTAAGATAAACCGTCTTTGTATCTTCGTAAAAAATAATAATAATACAAATGGGGAAACAAAGACGGTTTTTCCAAAAACCGTCTTCATATCTTATTTAACAACAAAAAAAAATCAACAGGAGATACGAAGACGATTTTTCCAAAGACCGTTTTTGTATGTGGACAAACGAAGACGGTTTTCTTAAAAACCGTCTTTGTATCTACCAAAAAAAAAATGGAGATACGAAGATGGTTTTTATAACCGTTGTCGAAAGTTCCAATTTACAACGACACGCGCAACGACGACGGTTGTAGAATCGTAGTCGTAAGTGGTTTAGAACCGCGTCGTATGTGTCGCCTGAAGTAGTGATTATTTTGTAGGTATTATCATTAGATAACTAAGGAAATTATTATTTTTTATGATTAAATACAAAAATTATCGGATAAACATAAATAAGTTTAATGAAAATATATAAAACACAAATATTAAATTATATCATGATTAATATGATAATAATTAGTTATTACATTTTTTTGTTATCAAGATAAAATTAATATTATAAGAGCATATTATATGTTATTCAATAATTAATTATCAATAATTTAACATGTTATAGGAACGGTAAAAATAATATAAATAAAAATAAAATTGACTGGGTCGATTGCATTTCTAGTCTTGCACCTTAATCGAACTACCTAGGACACTGGGTCTTGGTTGATTTGTCTGACATACTGATCCAATTTTTATAACTATGTATATGTGTTCTTTTAAAATACTTTGTATTTGTTTTATAATAATAAAAAATTGAGTGTTTACCTTGTCTTCATTATATAATTGTATTATAATGTACTCCTTTTTTCAAATTAATGTGGAACAAAAATATTTATCTTATTTATTATTATAATTTTTAAAATATATAAGAAAAATAAGGAAGTGAAGAAAGAAAAAAGAGAAAATTAAAAGAATTTTTTTAAAAAATTATTCACATAATTAAAAAAAAGCTACCTTTTTATTTTACAGAAGTTAATAAACTACCTAACTTTTTAAAACTATTTTTATAACTTAACTTCTTTTTCTAAAACAAAAGTCAAAAACATTAAATAAAAAACTACCTATGCGCAACTAAAGTATACTAGTACTGTATTATGATTCATGCAATACATTCATTTTCCATGTTTCGGGAGTAAAGAAAACAGACACATTAATTGAGTTGTATATAAATATGAAGATAAGGGATGAGGTCCATTATATTCATGTTATTATCACCTTTACACTTCCTATCACATCTCTAAGATTACAGTATCCTTTACATAATATAATCCAACTGTATACACAAATAGGAGTATGCGTTAATTACTCGTAAGAATTCAAATAATCATTTGTTTAATCAAAATAATTGTATTATACAGTGTATGACACGATTAATGATACTCGAGAGTGGTGAATCAAATAACTTAAAAATTTAATTTTCCTTTTAATATGTGAAATATACTTTAAAAGATAAAATTTAAAACAAAAATAATTAATTAAAAAGTCAATGTTATAATAATCTTACAATTTATTACATAACATAAACCTTTCTTTCTTCTTCACTATTATTTTACCCTGCTTATTTTTTTTTCTCTGCTCATGGGTGAACTTGACATTTTGGTGTTCTAGAAAAAGGAAAAATAATGGAAGCTTATGATCTTATTCGATAAAGAATTTGTAAGTTAGATATATATACATATAATTCAACATATTTTATATCAAATTATAAAAATAATATAATAATTATCTCTCATGGATATATAATACATAAATTTTTTTAGTTTTTTTTTATTTCATCCCTATATATACACTCAAAAAATTACATATTGTGAAAAATAGGTACACACTTTTTTTATTAAATATATTTTCATTTTATATACGTGTCACACAATTTCAATTTGATCCTTATATGTAAAAATATTAATTTAATCCCTTATCATGAAAATGTTGTCAGAATGACCATTGATATCTTATAGCATCTTTAGTGGTAGGTAGACCCTATAATGCCAAATAGGATTAAAAATCTCTTAAGATCTTTTCCATTTTTTTTAATGGTAGATCTCATTTTGAGATCTTAAAGAGAAAAAAAAAATTTATTCTTTTTTGAACAATATACAGATCTTAGGAGATCTTCCACAAGAACTCATCCTCCATGATGAAGATCTCTTCAACTCCTTTATTAGGAGATCTAATGAAGATCAGATCTTAAGCTCAAGATCTTGCACTAGAAAACTTAGTTGCCAAGACGTGTTCCATGAGTCTTCTCTTTTGGCTTCTTCTATGCAAAATTTACACTTTATATATATATATATATATATATATATATATATATAAAACATTAAAATATTACAACAATTTCCTATCGAGAAAAACAACGTATGAATTATGTTAAATTAAGCGGAGGAAATACACATTTAAGCTACAATTAAATAGGTTTACTTTTACATTTCAACCAAGCTTTAGAGTTTTTATGTGTCATAAGAGTACAATAAGGGTGTAGATACAAAAAAGGACTTGGAATGTCCAAAAAATTAAATTATGATATGCCCGGGCTCCTTCTCCTTGTGTTCTGTATTTACTCCGACGTCTGCTCCCTATGATGATCTCCAGTGATGAATTCAGAATATTTTAATTAGTTATGGGAGCAAAACTCACATATATAAATTAATGGAGGCAAGATTTATATTATAACTTATTTTTAATTAAATTTCAAATTATAAAAGTAATTTATAAGTATACATATATGCTATACTAAGAAAAAATAAAAATTTAGTGAGACCAAATACCTCCTTCCTCCAACAAGTAAGTAGGATCTCCTGGTTTGAACAAGGTGTGAGATACTTGCAAAGGGACTCTAATACCTAATTAGTCAAGTCAGTAGGTGTCTAGACACGAGTATATATTGTGAGAGAATGAATACTTAGCTTCATATGCAGATTTCCCTATGTATATAATTGTAGCAGTTACCAATTTGTAAGGTTTGTCCTCTAGGAACTGTTGGAGTTGTGGCATGCTTAGTTGACGATGATCGAGTGGTCTGGGTGTTCCCTATTGTTCAAAAAGAATAAAAAAACAAATCCAATGAAGTTGACAAAGTAATTAACACACTTCTAACATGTGTGAGAGATACTATAAATATAGGCACAACGTTATTAAAAATTGCAAAAATCAACTTTTTTATCCTCCAATGAGTAGAGACATTCATCATCATCTAAAAATGTCCTAAATTGACATGTAGCATCTTTTTTTTATTTATCTAACTTCCTAGCTACTCATTTTACCTCATTATTGCACCCTAATCCTCACCCTCCAATAATTTTTTTCAAATATAATTGTTATTTTAATTTTTAATATAATATTATTTGTTTTTTTTCATTTATATCTCTTATATATTAACGATGAACCGTAAAATCTAGAAATAAATTAATGATGATGTAAGATTAATTTTATAAATTTATTATTTTTCTTTATTTGTTTTTTATGTAAAATAATTTAGGATGATAATTATTTTAGGACGAAAAGACTATTATTTTTATATAGTAATAATGTGAAAATTTATAACTCCATATTTACACTTTTACTGAAAAGGACTGCACCTTTTTTTTTCTTTTACTCTTTTATTTTTTCATATAGTTAAATATTAAAATGACTGGAAATTTATCATTTATTGCATAATTTTTAAACTAAAATATGATTTTCATAGTTTTATAATAATAAATAGAATATTCTCTTAAATCAAACTTATCATTAAAACTCAATGGATTTTAAATGTATTAAATTTATTGAATACAACTTTTTTGGTAAACTAAATCATAAAAGGAATAATATAATATTTTAAAAAAATAAGTAAAAAAAAAATGAGTCGAGTGTCTAACTTATAAATTTAGCTCTCGAAAGATTTTTTATGTTGTCATATAATTATAAATTGACATCTAATTACAAACTGACTTGTACATAAATTTGATGGCTTTATAATGCTTCTTCCTTTCCTTTTTAAAGTGTCAGATTTTTTGAAAAACTTTATTTCTATTTGTCTGTTGTTTACAAAGTGCAAGATAACATTCATTATTTTTTCAGTTATACCCTCACATCTCACCAAACTTTTATTCAATTTAACTACATATTTATCATGAAAGTGGAAATAAAAATCAACTAATATGCATTTATAATAGATAATAAATGAAAAAGGATAAAATAGGAACTTCATAACTATTTTATGAGAAACAAGAAAACTTAATACATTTTTTAGTTCCTATTACATCTTTAGTATTAGATCTTGAACAAAGATCTTGAACTCAAGATCTAATTTTTACTAGATCTCCCAATAAGGAGGTGAAAAAATTTTCAACATGGAGAATGAGTAATTGTTAAAGAACCTTGATCTCTAAATGAGATATGTACATTGTTCAAAAAAGAATAATTTTTTTCTCTACCTAAGATCTCAAAATGAGATATATCACTAAAGAAAAAAATGGGAGAGATATTGAGAGATCTTCAATCCTACATGGCATTATGAAATCCACCAAAAAGTGATCTAACATCCCAATCCAGGATCTATCACTAAAGATAACGAAACTTAAAAAGATCTAGAAAAGGAGGTAGTAATTTTTTTAAAAATAAGAGATGAAATATTTCCAAATTACTTTTCTTTTTCCTGGTGCCAAGTATTCAACCTTTTGCAATATAAAAAAAAATTACACCATTAATATGTAGAAATTAAATTCTACAAAGAATCTCATTTTCCCATTTTTGCAACCATACCGAGAGTATTTTCAATAAATGAACAGACACATACACACAACCAAACTTTCTATACACACACCTAACCAAAATCTCTACATTTACTTTTGCTTGAGGTTTGAGTCAATAATGGATTGGTTAGTTGATCCAAATATAGTTATAGCTACATTACAAATTAAAGTTAGGAATTGTGTAGATGTCAATTTTCATTTCACAACACCTTACGTGTCAATCTTGTGAACCAAATTACGTAGTTTAACTAAAACTAGAATTGGTTATTAGAAGCTTGTAAGTGATCTCCCTTTTACACTTGTACAATTTTCAGTTGATGCTGAAATTTCTTTCTACTTATTTTGCGTCTAAATTTACCAATAGTTATGACTATAACTCTTGGTAAATTTATCAAAGATGAAAATGATTTATTTTGATATTATAGATGACTGGTTGCGGAGGGACCATTTCGTTTTTGTGGGTTGGTCTGTTCTATTACTCTTCCCTTGTGCCTATTTTGCCTTGGGGGATTGGTTCACAGGTACGAACTTTGTAACTTCATGGTATACTCATGAATTGGCAAGTTCTTATTTGAAAGGCTGCAACTTCTTAATCACTGTAGTCTCCACTCCTACTAATAGTTTAGCACACTCTTTGATGTTATTGTCGGGTCCTGAAGCACATGGAGATTTTACCTGTTGGTGTCAATTAGGTGGTTTGTGGACTTTTCTTGCTTTCCACTACGCTTTCGCATTAATAGGTTTCATGTTACGTCAATTTGAACTTGTTATTCAATTGCGACATTATAATGCAATCACATTCTCTGGTCCAATTGCTAGTTTTGTTTCTGTATTCCTTATTTATCCACTGGGTCAGTCTGGTTGGTTCTTTGTTTCTAGTTTTGGTGTAGCAGCTATATTTGGATTCATCCTCTTTTTTCAAGGGTTTCATAATTGGACATTCAACTTATTTTATAAGATGGGAGTTGCTGGTGTATTGAGCGCTGCACTACTATGGTTATTCATGGTGCCACTATAGAAAATACTTTATTTGAAAATGGTGATGGCACAAATACATTATGTGCTTTTAATCCAACTCAAACTGAAAAAACTTGTTCAGTGGTTACTACTAATCACTTTTGATCCCAAATCTTTGGGATTGTTTTTTCCAATAAACTTATTTCACGATCCTTGATACTTAATACTTTTGATATTGCAGAGAAGGTGACTATTCGACAAGTCTCACATAATCGTACAAGCTGCCAAGCAATTTAATTGGTAGAAATCATCATGAATAGAAAATTATGGCAGTGGAAAAGGAATGCACATTGTGTGGTAGAAAAGGACACAATGTGGACTTTTATGCTATATGCTAGGATATATGACTATCCCACCTAAGTTCAAATTCATAAATTCAAGAGCATTTGTAAAAGGCGTTAATTTAATCCAGATCAACATCCATTTTTCCTCATTTAGGACAAATAAGATGTTTCCAACAAATCAAAGATATTTCCTTAAAGTGGTGCCAAGATTTTCCTAGACGCACATGTATGATTTTTCAAGTTGATCACTTTTGTGCAGGGACGGAGGTATCAGTTTTGTGTGCCCATGTGAACCTTTCAACTTCAAGCCTCCCATTTCATGCTATATAGCATATTAGGCCATTAAAAAGGTGTTTAGTTTTTGTATATATGGATCCATGGATGGACATAATTGTCCCTTTCATTTAACCATGCCATATGTCTCTTCATGGGCATCTTTCTATTGATCTCACACATTATCAAGATTTGTTCCTCACTGGGCTGTCGGATGAATGGGTATCAGTAATTCTTTCCTTCCTGCACCTCTATAGTTGATTCATGCACCTAATGCAGAATGTAAAATTACATTTCAGAAAAGGTCAATTTGAAATGTAATTTTACATTCTGAATTAAATGTTTCATAAGCTTAAAAAGGTAAATATGTAATTATGGAGGTGCAGGAAAAAATTGTCGTATTACATTCTGGATTAGATATTCCATAAACTTAAAAACGTGCATCAGGTGTTCTGTAAACTTAAAAGGTACAGAAAGCAATTATAGAGGTGCAGGAAAAATTGTCATATTACATTTTGGAGTAGATATTCCATAAACTTAAAAAGGTGCATTAGGTGTTCGTAAACTTAAAAGTACAGAAAGCAATTATAGAGATGCAGGAAGCAATTTTCATGTGTACAATGCATAGTTGTGAAAATCGGTTCGGACCGGCCAGTCGGACCGGCTAGATCGGGAATCGAAACATCAACCGGGCCAAGTTGGCTAATGAACCGGCCATGCATGTGGCTCGTTTGGCCCGGAGGAAACCGGACGGTTTTGGGTCTGGTCGATTTTTAGGACCCGGACCGAGTTGGTGAAAAAAAAAGAAGAAGCTCCAGATGCACAAAACAGCGTCATCGAGGCGGAGACGCTTGTTTTCGTTTTGGGGGAAATGACGGTTTCATCGGCGTTCATGACGTCGGACATGGAGTTGGCACTAGATTCAACGTTTTTGGGTTCCAGATCTTCGAGCTTGCGTTTGGATGAAAATGGCTCATAAGAATGGTAATAGAAAGAAAAACTAATATCTACTAAATAAGCATTGAAATGGAAGAAAAAGAAGGTAAAGGAAGGTGTAGAAAGGTGCAGGAAGAGGAGCACGTCAGTAGCAACAAGAAGGAGAAAAAAAGATTATATATATAGTAGGATTTTTCACTTTTTCTGATTTGGGCCTAATTTACTTTTTGGATCCATTTTTTTGCTTTGTGCAGTTTTCGTATAATTTTTCGTAATGGATTTTTGTGTTTTTTATTTAGGTAGTTACTATTTACCGTCTTTTTTATTTTTAATATACTTTATTTGTGTTATCAACTTTAATACTTCAATTTTTATTTTGAATTTTTCAGTATAAAATTATGGATGAATTTTTTTAATCAAATAATATTCATATTATATGTATATATAATATAATTTTGAATTTTTTAATATAGACCGAGTCAAACCGGGTCAATTACTGATCCACCGATTGGACCACTGACCCAGTGATCCACTACCTCGACCGGATCAATGACCAAACCGATTTTGACAATTATGATACAATGCCTTTACTATGTTATTGAGAAAAATGTCACCCTTGGGCTTTTATAGGGTGGCACTACTTGTCGATACAAAGAGGTTGTTGTTTCCTTGCGCTCTTACTATTGTTTTTTGAACTTTGTATTACATTGGGAAAAATTTATTCTGAAATGCATTAATGTGTATAATAGAATGGATTTTTCAGAATGTAATAAAAGATACATAAAACAATAATGAGAATACAACAAGTACGTCCCATGCAAAGGGAAGTTATAGGCCCAACTCTACATTATTTTAGAAGTATATACGTAGTTACGTACATAGAGGATAGAGATGAAGATACTTTTATTTAGATAAAAAAAACTATGAAGTTATAATTTGTTAATTTAATTTTTAATATCTATTTATTAAATTTAAGTATCTACTCTTAAAAATAAAGGTTTCTTTTAATATATTTTTATTTCAATGTATTACGATATTTATCTAACATTTTTGTCGATTTTATATTTTTCAAAATACTCTTGCTCATTTTTTTTTATCCTAAATATCTAATTGTTAATACTAAATTTTTTATATCCGTAAATTTACAATTCATAAATTTAAATCTTAACAAAACATATTAAATCAATAGTTGATTCACATTATCTTTTTTTCAATTTTCCTTCAATTATAAATTTTTATTATATAATAATTATTTATCTTTGATAACAAAAACATCTATTATATTTATTTATTTGTTAATTTTTTGACAGATATTTTTATATATATTTCGTTTAATTTATGTAATGTTGTGATTTTCTTAATTTTGTGACTAAGTGTTTGATTAGTAATGTAAAGGAAATTAAATTAAAATTGTGTTATTTGCTATAATAATTAATTAAAATTTTATGATTTTTGTTATGTCATAGTGATATTGATAGAATTTCATGAATGGTTGGACTTAGATTGTGGGTTATGAGAGTGGTGAGCCTTGTAAGTGAGTTTTAGTTGTAGTAAGGAGGAAGGGTGTAGTTAGAGAGAGAGAGAAAAGGGACAAATAGCAAAGGTTTAAATTCTTCCTCAGCTTAAAAAGTAGGAAGTTTCATTTTCCTCTCATTTCCTTCATGTCTCTATCATCTACAAGACTCCTCTTCAACCTAGAGCTTGAAGCTTAAGTACCTACACCCTTGGAGACCCTTTTCTCTTATCTACTAGTGTTTGTTGATTGCTTGTAGGAGTGGTCAACCTATCTTCCTCTCTTGTTCATTTTCTTCACCCTATATGGAAATATATGATGGGTTTTACCTCAAATCTTGATTGACAGCTGAAGACTTAATTAAAGTTTATTTTGGTATTTAACCTAGGTTTGTACTAATGGGATATATAGCAAGTGTTGGGTAAAGATCACTCTTGGATCGTCTAGTCTCCTTCCAAAGTTTCTTCAAGATTTTGAGACAAATTCATAGGGTAAGAGGAACTTTAGTTTGATTGAGTGTCATGCTTGAATATTCATTGCTTGGAATGTTGTTTTCGAGAGTAGAATGATACTTGTATGATGTAATGATGTAAAATTCAAATTGAGATTTGTTTGGTTGCCATTAAAGGTTTTTAAGCAAGGATTCAGGGTTCTACGACTTTATTTCGCTTGAGCGAGATAGATGACAGAGGGTGTTTTTGACTTGGATGTAGTTCTACCTTAAGCGAGAATACCAAAAAATGGTGAGTTGGCTTTTAGAATTCCTGCTGAAGTGAGAATCAAGTGGCACTAAAGCGAGAAAAAAGTAGAGATTAAGATGATCCCTTGAAGTAATGTTGTTTAAGCGAGGCTAAGGTGGCTCTTAAGTGAAAATTCATATTTAAAACTATAAAATGGTTTCTAAATCAATTTTAATTGGAATTATTACCATGGTATGAGTATGATAAAGATGCCACAAAAAGTTCTAGAGCTATGATACAAAATTCATATTTTCTGAAGGTTAATATTGTGATGTGGGTAGGGATTCAATGTGTGAGAATGTCTTGGACACTTGGACTTATTGAATTGCTAGATGGGTTCATAAGCATAATGAGAAAAATGGTGAATTTATAACATATAGAGAACACATGATATCAAGATTGTTTGACTATGTATATGACATTATATGTAAGTAAACACATAAGTTGAAGGTACTCGGTTGACTCTCAACCTAATGGTAGAGGTTTTTGTGGTGGCTAACGATTAAATATACATCACATTGCATTCGTGTACATGATGATCTCTTATCTGACATATATGGGGAACAAATGACTAGGAGGTGGCCTTTGTCTTTTAGAGACTTCATGGAATTGCATACCTGATGTGAAGGCACAATTTTTCATTTTTGTTTTCTCTTTAGATTTATGTATATTGTTGACCAACTCAGAGTTTAGATAGTTTATCTTTATAAAATTGTTTAGGATTATATGCATATTCTAAGGATATTTTAGTTGCTCTGATATTGGATATGATCATGTTATGTGGAAGTGCCATAGGGCACATGGTATGTTTTCAATAGATGGGGATTTAAAAATTATTTACAAAAGAAAAATTGTACATGACTACTCTGGCAAACTCTTTCATTGTTATATCATCATTTAACACTATTATTTGATAACAAAAATTAAACAAAAAATATATATTTAAATGACTAAGATAAAGAATAATTTTCAAATGACTAAAATAACAAAAATAAAATTTGTATTTGATATGAATTAAAAGATTATTTAAGTTAAATGACTAAAATAACAAAAATAAAATTTGTATTTGATATGAATTAAAAGATTATTTAAGTTCAATAGGATCACTTCTTTCTCTCTTACATGAATGAAATGTTAAGAGGAATTAACCGCATATAAATATTATTATTGATAAAATGTTAAGAGAGATTATGAACACAATATCATTATCATTGCTTCCTTTTTGATGTCTTTTATTATAATTTTATAAAAAGCTAACTTTTTAAATTATTTTATATAAACAGTACAAAAAACACTTTTTGGAATAAAAAGTATGTTTTTAATAATACTGGAATGAAGCAAAAATTCTATTTTACACAAAAAAATATAAAAACATTTTTTTTCCCGTAAAATAAACCTGACAACTCTTTATATAAAACCTCACCCACACAATAGTACATGGTCCCACGAGTCCATGTCTTTTTCTTTTCTTTTTCTTTTTCTTTTATGAACTTGATAGTCCTTCTTCACGATAATAACAACAATAATATTCATATTCATATCATAAGGAACCCGAACTAGAAGACAAAATCCGAATAAACATTAATTAATTGGTGGAAGCATGTACACGTGTTACACCCAGTTTGCCCTCAAAGGCCATAACTTGATTAACTTCCACCAATTTCATTCGAAACCAATCCTCGCCTCGCATTCCCATATTTCACTCACTTTTTTTTCCCTGAGAAATCATTTCACCCACGAGTTTTATCATATATTATATTATTATTTTAGTTTGTTCTTTTCCTTCTCGTTGAATGTCAATAGTAATTGTTGAAAACGGACATCAACTTCATGTGGCTGAATTTGAGTTTAAGAACAACGTATTTTTAAGTGGTTTTCTGATTTTACATGTAAGCTACGACGAAAAGGAAATGAAACGGAAAAAATAAAATAAAAGGAAGTTGTATTATAATTAATATTATCTAAACTATTTAAAATGAAATGAAATTGTTAATCTCTCACTTATTTTAATTTTTAATTTAAGAGATGAAATTACTTTTAATTTTTTTATTCAGTTAATTGATTGATAATTTTATTTCATTTCCTTTTATTTAAATCTATCCATGTAAGATTTATCATTGTGACTCATTTAAATAAATGTTATTTGATTTAATGAATAAAGAACATAAAGATAATTGGTTACAAATGGAAGTTATTAAAGGATAATTGTTTAATTGTTAATAAAATAATTATATTGAACGTATTAAAAAGATAAGTGTTAAAAGATATGCAGTTATATTAAAAGATAATTGTTGATAGGTGCAGTTATATTAAACGTAGTGGTTTAATTTTCTGATAACATAGATATTTAGAAAACTAAATACCATTATTGTCTGTCCATGAGAGTTGTATCAAATCCCTATCAAAGAAGATACAAGAAAGAAAGGATTAAGACTATGAGAAAGTATTCTGCCATTAAAGAATCTTTTCCAAAGACTCTACGAAAGCATTTTACCAATAAAGATTTTCCACAATTATGGACAAATGTATGTTTATGTGAAACTTATAAATTCTAAAGATCATTTTTCATGTTCTTGTTATAATTATTATTGAACATGAAATTATAGATTAATGCTTACATGTGGTATCAGAGCATGGTTTAAGAATTTGTGATTTTCCATTACTAAGTTTTTGTTGATGCAACAATAAAGTATTATGGTAGATTTCGAATCTTAATTTTCTGCTTGTTGCAAATATTATTGATCAAATAATATTGATAGAATAATATCACATAATTGTTATTTCTCACTTGGTATGTCATATGTTCCAATGGATATCATGATAAAGTCCTGATGGTGTTTTCAGTTCAACATATATATATATATATATATATATATATATATATTAAATGCAAATTATATTTCCTATCACTACAAGACAAAGACACATTAATGTTAGTGATGAAAAGTAAACAATAATGATTGATCACTTTATTGCTCCCCTATTCAAAATTGTATCAATGCATATTTAAAATTGTATTTGATAAAGTGTATATGCATTGAAGTGTTGTGATCGAATGACTGTATATTTTGTTGACACTGAAAATTAATTATGATGTTAGAATGTGTTTGAATGTTGTTAAAATCCTATGATTTTAACATATTTTGTATTTTATGAAGTATTGCAATCTTGGAATTAAAGTATGGTGAATTTGTTAGTCACCAAAGTGACCAAATTTGTATGAGTGATTTAATTCCAAATTGTATGTTCATTTCAAGTTTGGAATTAAGTATGGTGAATTTGTTATTCACCAAAGTGGCCAAATTCTTGATGAATTGATTAGTTCCAAACATTACGATTATGTTTCAATTACCATGACTGTGATGCTATGAATGGTATAAAATTATTGTTTATGTTGTGGTATATTGAAGTTCATTATTATAGGACAGTTAAGGATCAACCCAAAGGATGATTACTTGTTTTATAATAAATGAACATGAACGTTGATAATGTTGATACACTTCTAGTTTTATTTGGACGTCCAAAGATGACAAA